>OW240914.1:140657781-140754159 GCA_933207985.1 Pelobates cultripes | reverse complement strand
AAAACCATTTTTTTCAGGTTTTTTTTTTTTGGAGGGGGGGGGAAGGGGTGCCAAGCATAGGATCCGCCCCGGGTGCCAAATGCTCTAGGTACGCCCCTGGGACCACTATAAGCACCCAGACCACTTCAGCTTAATGAAGTGGTCTGGGTGCCAGGTCCATCTAGGATTAACCCTAGAAACTGCTATGTTTACAAATGGGTTAATCCAGCCTCTAGTGGCTGTCTCATTGACAGCTGCCAGAGGCGCTTCCGCGCATCTCACTGTGATTTTCATCACAGAATTGAGAAATGTCCTATGGACTGACAATGCGCGAGCGGCTCTTGCCGTGCTCGCGCATTAAGCCGATGACGTCAGGAGGAAGAGAGTGCCCGGCGCTGGAGAAAGGTAAGAATTTAACCCCTTCCTATCCCTAGAGCCCGGCGGGAGGGGGACCATGAGGATTAACACTATAGTGGTCCTTTAACAATGCGTTACTCATCAGTCTCAATTTTGTACAGCTTTGAACAGTGGTGACTGGCTGAGATTGCTACCCTAGTTCTTTAAGAATATCAATACTATTCAGGTTTTACAGAAATGCAAAATAGTAAATTCTGCATTATCCTCATGTGCAATGAAGAGGCACTCTATATGTGCCATGAAAAGACGTATTTTTGGCAAAATGCCTGTCAAAGTTTAGAAATAATAGAGGGGGGGCAGACTCTAAGCCACTACACTAAACTGAATTAGTTGTGTTTTTTTTACAGGGTTACTCACTAAACAGACTTGTCAGGAATTTGAAGTAAATTTACGATTTGAGGTCAATGTAGTTGAACTGGAAGCATAGCTGACTTGGAGACTTTGGCCTTAAATTTGAAATTCACTTTCAAGAGATACTCTAACAGGGTTATTAACTAAATTACAGAAAGGAAAAAAAAAAAGTTCAGGTTTGGAAAATGTACACTGCTTAGAATGCAGTTAGTAATGAGTTGCCATTAAAAGACTAGAATATGAAAAATAAGAAAGCAAACAGAAAAATATTGGTTTTCAAACCCACACTCAATGGCTTCTAAAAATCTTGCACTTGAGGATATTTTTTGAAGACTCTAGTAGACCTTGCGATCTGTTTGCATTCCAAAGGGTATCAGAGGGGCTAGCTGTAATACTGATTTTGCAAAACAAAATGTGATAATTTGGGGACGAAACCGTTACAGTAAAGATAACAAAAATAACAGTCACAGGGCGAGATTTTGTGATTACACAGTTATTTATTAAAATAGCAGCAACATATGCTGCAGCTTTAGTAACATTGAGTAAATGGTTATAACAGCAAACGTAGTTTAGCATGAAGACCCAGATGAAGTAGGTCCTGAAGGTCCAGCTCACAAGCAGCATTGCCATCCTCTTGCAAAAATCAGTATTTCATAAAGAAAATCTTTACGAGATACTCATATTGACTGTCCAAACCAGCCAAAATATATATACTGAGATAAAGTAGGGCCTACTTTGTCTCAATATTTTTCCTATGCTTGACAATTCTTGACACTGGTACAAAGCAGATTGGGAGGGCCAGCACACCATTCAAAATTTGGGTGCAAATCTCCAAGGAGGAAACCGTTACAGTATAGACAGCAAAAGGTTGATGGTGGTGCCGGCAGAGGAACAGGCTCTGGTAAGTTAAAGCAGCACTGTCATGACAAACTTACCTTTCTCCTATTGTTTCCTCTTACTCTCTCAGAATTGGTTCTTTTCTTTATGTCCGATCTAGTTTTCTTTAAAAACAAATGCAAGATAAATTATGAACTACGTTGTCTTATGTATTTTTCCTTAGCTTGACTTTCTTTGACCATAGGAAGAGCTTAAGTCAGCTCCATGTCCTGTGGTCACAGAAAGTACTCACCTTTCTCCTTGACACAGGTAATTAAGCTGACCTAAGCTTCTCCTTTGGTCAACGAAAGTCCACGTAGGAAAAATATATAAGAAAAGTAGTCCCTACTTTGTCTTGTGTTTTAAATAAAACTAGATCAGAAAGGAGGAAAAGAAAAACATTGTGAGAGAGGAAGAGAAGAGTAAACAATAGAAGGAGAAGTTAGGCATGAGAGTGCTTCTTTCGAATTATGCAAAAACCTCAGATTGTGACAGTGTCACTTTAAAATAGGAATTATAACTTCCCAGAAATGTAAATACTGTTTAACCATCCCTGGTTGAAATAAATATATATTTGTGAAGTTGAAAAAATAAAATTAAATGTAGAAATCTTCACATTTTTTCCTGCAACTGGGTACCTCCATCTTAGCTTTCTGTCATCATTGCTAAAAATTCCACCCTTTGCACATGGCAGTCAACATACAGGAGAAAACATATAGGAAAAAAATATGGGGGAGATGTATCATAGGGATGTGTGTGTTATTCTGGGACAAAATGCTAAATAAGTAGTAACCACCATAGAAATCGATATAGGTGCTCTTTGCAACCAATATAGCACCCGTTTTGCCTTGTATGTATTGGATCATGATGTTCTCCACTAAATCTTTAAATTTAAATACATTTAAAAGGAGTAGCTTGTGAAAAAGGTAAATGCAGTTATAGGTGATTCCCCGTGTTTTATTCTATAGTGTAAATTAATAAAAACATTATACGTCCCCTTTAAAATATAAAATGGGAGTTGGACATGTGAGACAAAATGTAGATAACGGTATGTAGTAGATTAGCACAATTAGTGCAACAAAGAAATCTAGATTGTGTAGTATAGGTGTGTGCAAGTCACACCCTAATCAAGAGCCAATTAGTCCACCCTGCCCCCATTTTCTTCCTTACCTGCACCTTTGTATCTATTTTGGCTTTTGTAGTAGTTCAAGATACAGTTAAAAAAAAATAAAAAAATTTTTACGTGGACCTTGATAACAGTGAGCTAAGGTGGCATTATATATGGTTTTTCAAGTTTGTATTTATGTTTAAGTACAAAGTAGTGTGTGTGTGTGTGTGTGATATATATATATATATATATATATATATATATATATAATTAAATAAAAAGTCTTGGCCTGAAGTTGTGGGAGGGGCTTATGGACCTTTAAAGGGGACTCTCCCCTTCCCTACTCTACCGTGATTGGTCTGATGAGCTGCAGGCTGATGAGACTGTCTGGTTCAGTACAGAACCATCTACTTCCAGTTCAAAGGTCATCAACACGTGACAGGTTCAAGATTCACTTACTTTCCAGAGTTTCTGCATTATTAGAATTTTGCTACATGCCTCAATGCTATTAGGTTATGGTTGACGTCATATGCTGGTATTTTCATATTCATGCCACCTGGTTTAGTCTAAGTCGCTCGTGTTACCCGTCAATTGTTTGCAAGGTATATATATGGGTTGTCACTTACATGTTTACAACAATTTCCTTAGCCCTCCTAGGGCTTACGTGTCTGGCAGATTCCGCTATTCAATGTACACGGTATTACTCCTCCAGGTTCTAAGGTATTTCAAGTTGTGCCCTTAGTGGTCTCCCAGCAACTGCTGTCACCAAGTCTCTCCATTACTATTCACGTCACAGGTAAATGGTCCTTCATTACATAATGTTGGTTATTTCGTCTCTGGTTGCGTTCCCTACTTCTTTTTGCCGCCTTCAATTTAGGCTCACTATACCATCAAGTTACGCCTGACTGGCATCAATCACGTTTCTCTGCTTTCCAACAACGCCAGTTTCCTTTCATCCTATACAATTAGATTATACTTCAGGGACTCTCCAATGCCAGGAAAACAAATCCTGCAGTGCCCCGCTCCCTCCCACCCAATGTTGCTGAAAGGCTTAAAACCCTTTAGTGACTTTCCTTAATCCAGCGCCGATGTCCCTCGGCGCTGGGTGAGGCTCCGCCCACGCGGACGTTAGCCGGCGGGGGAGATCTAATGTGCATGTGCAACAATGGTAGCGCGCATTAGACCTCCCAATAGGAAAGCATTATTCAATGCTTTCCCATGGGGGTTCCGGTGACGCCGGAGGTCCTCATGCATAGCATTTAAAACACTTTTCGTGTTTTAAGAAACCGGAAGTCCCTCTAGTGGCTGTCTGATAGACAGCCACTAGAGGAGGACTTAACCCTGCAAGGTAATTATTGCACTTTATAAAAACTGCAATAATTACACTTGCAGGGTTAAGGGTGATGGGAGTTGGCACCCAGACCACTCCAATGGGCAGAAGTGGTCTGGGTGCCTGGAGTGTCCCTTTAACCCCTTAAGGACCAAACTTCTGGAATAAAAGGGAATCATGACATGTTACACAGGTCATTTGTCCTTAAGGGGTTAAAGGTATCCAAAATGTATCTGATTTGCTAGATTCAATGCCTTTCGAACCCCTCACTAACTCTGTCATTATGTATCTAGCCTTTTACGGCTTCCTGAGGCCACGAGAATTCCCCATCAGTGGCCAACACAACTCACAAGGTTGCCTTCGAAGCTCCTACCAAATTAAACATTAAGATCATTACATACTGACTCTACCAGTGACCAAAACGAGTCAACTGGGTCAACCCGTCCACATTCCATGCTATCCCACAAATAACATAACATATGGTGCCCAGTGAAAGTTATCAATTTCTACCTTCTCCCCATACTGAATATCGCACCTCTTCCTCTAGTCACTTCATGGGGTTATCCTCCCTACCCCTGAGTTCATATTTTACGTACGGTTATTGTTAACAAGGCTCAGTATGAACCCTAGCCAATATTCAGGACACTCGTTTACATAGAGACATCTACGGCATGGAGCCAGGATGTTCCAGTCCATGTCATAAAAACTCTAGGTCTCTGGAAGTCATCAGCATATACAATATACATACCCCAAACGGCATAGGAAATACGAAGGGCATTTGTTAAAATGTCATATTAATGTACTTATGTTGTATTGTTCTTTACGCAAATGTATTTTGAGCATGATATGTGTTCCTTTTTGCCCACTATATTTACTGTCCTACAGCATATGTCAGTTTCGGAACACCTCAATGGACTTTTTCCTATTACAGGTTTGCTAACATTCTTAGTTCATATCATAATCAATGTTGCCCCAAACACAAATTGGAAGGCTTGGCCTGAAGTTGTGGGAGGGGCTTATGAACCTTTAAAAGGGACTCCCCCTTTCCCTGCCTTACCGTGATTGGTCTGACGAGCTGCTGCCCCACCCTCCACTCCCTCTATTCACCATACTATTCTAGTGTAGGCCCACTTTATTTACTGGCATACAGCATACGTCTGTTTCCGTTCACCTCAACCAACTTTTTCCCATCACAGATTTGCTAACAACATTATTACTTCATATCATAATCAACTAGTGTTCATTAGATTTTATCTACACATTGTGCTAGCTGTTTTACTAGTAAATGTATAGATTAGGAGAAAAACCTATTTAAAAATAGTTTCTTCTCCCAGCTGTCAGTCAATGGCTCCCACTGGAGATCCCTCTACAATCCACCTATAGCAGACACAGGCCATGTGTTGTGGTTGCTATGGAAACACCCTAGCTGGTGCTTCCAGCACTGGCTAGGGAGTGTAGGAACAGAGTGATAAGATGTCACAGATGAGATTTTTCTTGCTTGATCCCAAGCAGGACACATCAAAGAAGACTTTGGGAGGAGCATAGGCAAGTTGAGGATGGCCAGAAGGTGGATGTTACACAAAGAATAACACCAACAAAGCAGCGCCGGAAAGGATGAATAGTGAGTACATTTTTATATTTTACAATATATACACCATGTATCTTTGTGATATATTGTGTACTCAATGTATATGGGAGAATTGTCAGGCAAGTTATTTTTTTTTTTTACAACAGGTCCACTTTAAGTAGGAGCTTCCGGCTCTATACTACATAGTTCTCGGAGTCAACTGAGCTTTATTTGGCGACACACGGCTTTTATGCATTGATCCCTAGCATGGGGTCTACATAGCAATATTGCACGGGTTTCTTCCCAAGAAGACTGTTTTTGAAAGATAATTGAGCTTAAAATAAGTTAACTCCATTATCTCTCAGTTACAGGAACTAACACAAAATATCACAAATCACCCCAAAAATACATTATAATAACAGAGGAACCCCACAAAAGTCGAATAGCTTGTCGAAATAGCACTCAGATCCCTTAGTTACTTTGGAATCGCCATTCAAATTAGGTTTTGACCGGTTGGCCACGGGATGATGTCCCAAAAGTTATACCAAATAACCAATTGTTCATGTGACTGAGTAAACTGATCACAGGATTTGACAGTTACTGCATTAAATTTACTAGCCAGAGATTACAGTACATACATCTCATTCTTTGTTATGACTGGTTTTGAAATCTAAATCACATTTAGGACTATAAATACGAACTTAGCTTGAGATGCAGTTTTTGATTGAAACCATGTTTTTTTTTTTTTCCCCCATTACATTAACTGAAATAAACTCCATGACCCTAAATGTAGGTATCCCATTGACAGAATTCTCCATTTTATAAACTTGTCACTTTCGTGAACCATGTTTATTACTCTCAGCCAGCTATAGCTAGTGATCACAAGCCCCCACTATCACAGTGTTTTACTAGCTCAGTGCTAGCCAAGCCTTGTCACTCCAGCTGCGGTGGACCACCATGGCCAGTGACCTGACAGATGATCCACATACAGTCACTACCTGGCAGCTGGCTGGCACAGCTCCTGCCCTAATAGCAGCCATACAGCTCTGTCACTCGGTTCATGTTTGACGTACACAGCTTGTGAGTAGAACGAGCCGTACGTCACGGCACAGCGCCCCGCCGATCAATACTTACTCTCCCCGACCACTGCCTTGAGCCCGGAGGGAGCCATCTTTCGAGCTATCTCGCCACCTCTGTTAGATGAGGGTCCCAAGTGAAACTGCAGCCACTTCCGCGTTCTGACGCGAGAAACCCCCTCGTGACATCACGGGAGGAGCAGGAAGCCCGTTGCTAAGGGGCGGTACCCAGGTTGCTAGGAGGCGGGCTGAAAGCAGGAATCGCACGCGATCATACGTCGCCTCTGATCTGGGGCGAGGGAGGAGCTGGAATCTAGGCGGGGGCGTGGTTAGTTTGTAGAGTTCTAAATACCTGAGGCGACCACATAGTGTCGCCAGAGACTGGTGCATAGTTGGAGGAAAAAAATCTGAGTTAAGCAAATAGCTTGCCTTGTGCTTATAACTCTTTATGACCGATGTCCTGTTGTCATGGGTGATAATTAAATATCCTGGGGGCGAGGCACTCAAAAGGTTTTAAACAAGAGTTAAGCTGATATAATAGAGCGGCTTTAGAAAAGGTTGACGTTATGTTGACATTGTGTGCGGTGTGTCTATTTTTATGGTTGTATAATACACAATAATATATGAATGTTCAAGCAGACAGAGAGATTGCCTCCTCAGTGATCAGGACTGGAAGCTCAGTTTACTTAGATGTGTGGGTGTTGTAGTCCTGGCTTCCAAATTATATAAAATAAATACATAGGACAAACTCAGCTACTTCTTACCATTTGTGTACTTGCAGTCTGCCTCACCTAGTTCTAATGTGTCACTTAAAGGGCAACTATAGTCACCAGAACAACTACAGCTTATTGAATTTGTTCTGGTGTGTAGAATCATTCCCTTCAGGCTTTTTGCCGTAAACACTGTCTTTTCAGAGAAAATGCAGTGTTTACATTACAGCCTAGTGATAACTTCACTGGCCACTCCTCAGATGGCTGCTAGAGGTGCTTCCTGGGGTAGTGCTGCAGGTTAAGCAGCACTGCCATTCAGTGTCTCCACCATCTGCATGCAGTCTGTGTGTGTGTACTCAGCAGTCTGTGTGTGTGTATTTAGGAGTCTGTGTGTGTGTGTACTCAGCAGTATGTGTGTGTGTACTCAGCAGTCTGTGTGTGTGTGTACACTCAGCAGTCTGTGTGTGTGTGTGTATTCAGCAGTCTGTGTGTGTATTCAGCAGACTGCTAAGTACACAGACAGACTGCTAAGTACACACACAGAGATGTTAATTAGTTCGGACAACTGTATGAGTTGTTTTTTCTAAACTTAAACCTCAGTATTCAGGTGTAATTGCCGTTTTGGCACTTTGAGGAAAAAAAAAAATTGGCATGTATTACGGTTTGGGCACTCTGGCTCAAAAAGGTCCGCCATCACAGTCCTAGGTTCTCAATACATTGCTTTATACAATAGGGTACAATAAAATACGGAAACAATATTAATACACAATATATACAAAATTTAACATAGAACAGGAAGGAAATATATAATCAACCATGACAGGTGCATTCTGTTTTTAGATATGTAGAGAGGGATCTCTTAATGGATTTTAGGCCTGGGGAATATTTGAAAGTGTGCAGGAGGTCGTTCCATAAAAAAGGAGCTGCTTTCTTTTTTTATTGAGGTAGATTAAATAAAGTGCTGGTACTGGATTGGAGGTTATAGGAGGTGGGAACAGCCGGGTAGAGCATTCTGCTCAGGTACGGTGGGAGCTTCCCAGAAAAGCTCTTAAACACAAGGCTGGAAAGATGAAGGGTGCGTCTGGATTTATACATTGTAGCACAAAGCGGCAGAACGATTTATACAATGTATTAAGTATACTAAGGTGGGTTTGCGGTGCAGGTGCATATACTACATCCCCATAATCAATGATTAGCATCAGCATTTGCTGTAAAATCGTTTCCTTTACTGTAGGGCTTAGGCAGGATTTGTTTCTGTACAGGGAACCTAGTTTTGGATAAAGTTTAGATGCAAGTTTTTTTGGAGGCAAAAGATAGATTGGGATCTAACATCATACCCAAGTATTTGAAAGAGTGGACTGCGGTCAGTGTGCTATTTGATTTTGTTTTGATGGATAGATGGAAATTATGTAATTTGTGTAATTTAGGTACTGTTCCAAAGATCACTGTGACGATTTTTTGGCAGTGTTTAGGAAGAGCTTGTTTTTTGTGATCCACTTTTCTACCTCTATGAACTGGTCTTGGAGCACAGCCTCAAGCTGCTGTAGATCGGATTTGCTTGCATAGATTACTGTGTCGACTGCGTACATGTGTACAATTGAGGATTTGCAGACATTAGGCAGATCATTTATAAATAATGTGATTAGTAGGGGGGCGAGAATGGAACCTTGGGGAACACCACACGTGACTGGGAGAGGGAGGGTGTCGCTGTCAGAAATGGACACATATTGTAAGCATTCCGATACATAGGACTGAAACCAGGTTAGCGGACGATCACCAATACCTGAGTTTTTTAGTTTGTGCAGTAGAATGTCGTGGTCTACTGTGTCATGTCAAATCATGGAAAATAGCTCGAGTTAGGTCTCCTTGTTCCATGCCAGTTTGGATGTCATTACAAACTTTTAATTGGGCAGTTGCAGTGGAGTGATTCAGGCGAAAACCTGATTGATCAGGGGTCAGATAGTTTCGATTGATGGTTATACTCACATACTTGCATATGGACACATTTTTCTAAGATTTTTGACAATATTGGGAGCAATTATATTGGGCGATAGTTAGAAACCAAAGTAGTGTCACCACTTTTATGGATAGGCACTGTGACGAACTGAACCTCGTCACACGAGCTTGGAGGGGCCTGCTCTCTTACCAAATGACTATGGGCCCTTTAAAAAACCACACAATGTGAACAGACTTGGTTCGTGGGATTTTATATTTGGTTCGTGAACCGAACAGCCGCACGAACTGGAGACCACCCTGCAGCTTGTTAAGCCTAATTGCTACTTTGTAGCAATTTCCACCGCAGTGTTCTAAGTATTTGTCTGGGTGGCCGCAATTCCTATGGATGACCACGAGGTGGCGGCCATCTCGTTTGCATGAAAACAGGCAACAGTGTTTGGTCGTCGAGTTCATTTTGTGCTGTCAGTGTGCGATGGGGACTGCTTGTGTTTGTTGTAGTTTTGGGCTGGCTGTGTATGGTGGGTCTGTTTATTTTCATGTCATAGTAATAACCCATGATGTGCAGGTAGCCTCATGTACAGGGCTTCCATGAGAAATTTTGGAGCCTCAAATAAAGATCAAGGTCTAGGCGTGTGTGTAGTGTATAGAAAATACAGAGTGTGTTTGTGTAGTGGATGTAATGTTTGTGTGTATTATTTGCAGTGTTCAGTGGATGCAGTGTTAGTGTTGCTGTTAGTGTAGTGAATGCAGTGTGTGTGTGTGTGTGTGTGTGTGTTAGTGAATACAGTGTTTATTAGTGTATGCAGTTTGTGTAAATGTTGTGCACACATTTATTTTAATAAATGTTATTCCCCCCTCCCTGCTTCTTACTTGAGACCAAGGAGGGTGGAGATTCTATTCCCTGGTAGTCCGCTGGCATGGCAGAGGGGCACAGCACACTTTGTGTGCCGCACAGAGCGTTTCCATGGTATCTGTGGCAAAGATCTTTCTGCAGCGGGTCTTGCGAGAATAATGAGAGAGAGAAGTTGGAGTGTGCAGATGGAGTGTGCTGGGCCCCTCTGCGGAATACAGGCAGCTGGGGGCCTGCAGCTGCACCTATATATATCGATAATCACTGTAACGGCACCCCCAGGCATAAAAGGGGTTAAAAGCTGTTTAGGAGATCTTCCCCTTCCAGAGACACAGGCACAGCTACTGCAGAACACTAAACTCCCGAACAGAATACCAAGTAGCACTCCAAATTCCCGAACTGGAACCTCACGAATAGCTGCTAGCAGCTGAACAGGAAAAGCACCCAAGCGGCTTACACTCCTGGCAATCAGTCTCTAACAGAATACAGTAATTCCCCCCAAGAACGAGACAAAGCTCCGTGTTGGGGGTCAAGCAGTGAACAGACAGAGCTGTGGGTTTATTGTTCTTATGTACACATTAGTACCACCCACAGGGTTTTGGAAAACAACCAATAAACACGTACAATACACTCAGACACTCCCACACAAAATCCTCCCCTCTGCCTGTGATACAATTACCTTACACAATGGGTAATGTAATTATAACAGCCAGAGAAATACAGTTTTTCCACATTATTCATAACTAGTGATGTCCCGAACGGTTCGCCGCGGACTCATCATTGAGTAAACTTTGACCCTGTACCTCACAGTCAGCAGACACATTCCAGCCAATCAGCAGCAGACCCTCCCTCCCAGACCCTCCCACCTCCTGGACAGCATCCATTTTACATTCATTGTGAAGCTGCATACTTAGTGAGCTGTCCAGGAGGTGGGAGTGTCTGGGAGGGAGGGTCTGCTGCTGATTGGCTGGAATGTGTCTGCTGACTGTGAGGTACAGGGTCAAAGTTTACTCAATGATGAGTCCGCGGTGAACCATTCGTGACGAACCGTTCGGGACATCACTATTCATAACTTGAAAAGTATGCATCACATTCACATAATCAGAATCAGCATACTCCAAATGCAAATATATGTCAAAATCATCCAAATTGGTCCATTGGTTCAAAAGATAGATTGAAGTCCTTTGTGACCAAATGAAGCATGGCTTTTCTGCCCAAAACCAGTTCCACAGAGTCTTCTATCCTGGAGATAATTGGGAAGTAATCCAATTATCTCCAAGGACAGAAGCAAAACTCCATTGAACACATGGCAGCAAAAGACAATAAAACACATAAAAATATATAACTGTGCAGCCATTGCACAAAACAGGTACATTCAACATATCCCCAGATAGCTCAGATCGGAGCGCACATTATTACTGAATGGAAAAAGAGGAGAGGGAGTAGTATACCCGTTATTAGGTACTGGGAACTAGATGCGAGTACCACACGGAAGACTAGTCATACAATTCAAAAAACTAAAAATAATTTATTAAGTTAATATTAAAAATTGCCAACTAAAAAATGAGGCAATCACCCAAGTGTAACACACAAAATAAATACAGTGTAAGAGTACATACATAGAAAGAAATGCTAAAATCAATGAGATTAGCTTAATAACCGCAGATTGTAGAGGTTCTTATATTGCACTTGCTAGGTTAACTGTTATAGCACACGTCTGTGCTGTACAGAAATATGTGTTGACCATGTAATATAAGTAGGGGAGGGATGGGGGTATGAGACCTGAATGTAAGATAGGAAAAACTGCCTTAAGTATAGAGAGCCTAAATAAATATAAGATTAAAGCAGACTAAATAGATAAATAGATTGTAGCTTGTTCATCAGAGGTTGGTTTAAGTGTTAGGTAAACTGTATACACTACCAACGTTAGGCTGGGGGAGCCCCTGAGGTGTCACATACAGAGAAAATATGTATATTTAAGATTTCACTGCAAAGGCACGATGTGCTATGAAGGGGCACCTACAGCTCGTCTCCTTAACAAAAATAACAAGTATAGAAGGAGGAAGAGAAAGAAACAAATTGTAAGGAACAAGATAAAAAGTACATCAGGTACACGGACTAAATAGCCCACCCGTGCCTTCAAGGGCACCTAAATCCAACCCCCCTCGTAGATAAAGAGAATAAAGTGCCATAGAAGAGCGTGTAGAATCGATATTGCTAATACCGTGGTAAATCCCTTGACGCGCGCGTTTCACCCGACCAGGCTCGTCAGAAGGGAACCGGTCGGTGTGGAACACTCGGTTTAAAAAAGAGCCAGTGGCTCGTGATTGGTCAAGTCAAATGTTTCTGATTGGTGGATATCTCAACGTCATGGGCCATAGACCCGCCCAGTTTATGACGTCAGGGGAAGATTGGTTGATTAACCATTTCAGGTCCCAGACAGAGAGCACACTAATGTCGGAAGATGTTATTGATATCTTGGCTAAAAAACGAGGATGGTAATAAGGAAAAAAAAAAGAAGATGTTTAAACAATGTAGTCCAATTCTGTTGGTATAAATAATATATGCCCATTAATACCACATTGAAGTGGTAAGAATATATCTGTATAGGAAATGTATAATTAACACTATTTATATCATGGTCAGAAGGACCAAAGGTAATAAAGGCTAGCCCTTCTGAATGTAAATTGTACGAGAGGATTATATGGATGCATGTAAAACTAAAGAATAAATATAAACAAAAAATCGCCTAGAAGTGTGCTCAATTATTTTAATTAAATTAAGACTGTGTATTGTCATTGGATACAAAATGACTAGATAGAACAGATGTGTGTGGTTACTTGATAGCAGAGTGTAGCAAAGAGGCAGATCGAACTGAATAGGTGCCGTGCAAGAGAGCACCAAATTTTAACGGAATCTGTAATTATACACAGAGACACTTGATAAAGAAACCTTAATCTTGTTGTCGAATATGGTAGTAATAGCTTCTTAATGCACCCAAAATAATTAGGAACATGAGAGGGTCCCCTATAAGTGTGACTGCTTAAAGTTATATAAGAATCTAGATATATATAACCTGAAGTAATGCAATAGTAGGGATAGGTAGGGAACACATCTTGTTGCACCATGTGTAGCTCGGTGAGAAGGGTAAGTATATGTGTGCTCCGCAAATTATATAGAAGAGCCTGTCTAGAAATGCCTAACTTAAGTATAGATCCAGAGGGATTTCTATGGTTACCAAAGTATGGCTGGATGAAGTGAGATAGGGAATCAAAAAATATGTATCAAACCTAAAAGAGCTACAGTGATAGAGGAGAAAAAGAAACACCTCTTGTTGCATCTTATATAAGTCACCAAAAAGGTAAGTATGTGTGCTAAGCAAATTGTATCGGAAAACTTATTTAGAGATATCTAACTAAGGTGTGTATCTAGATGGATACCTATGGTTCCCAGAGGAAAACCGAAGGCCAATAGTTGTTGATACGTGTAGATCAAATGGTCTATGCATGAATCTGCTTTATAATTCGGTGGAGGGAAGAAAAAGATTATGTCTAATTTATAACATGTAAAAAACAGCTAGTGTTAACTGTCACCAATGTGTGACCATAGACTAAGTTGAATGCCAGTTGTAAAGAACTAAAGTTGTTTATATATGACCAGAAGGGTATAGCCCACAAGAATTTGGAGCTATAATACAGATGTCTTTGAAGTCTACTATGAAGCTACATAAGATAAAAAAGAAAGAATTAACTAGGTCTTAGTTCTGAGGTAGATCTTATGTAAGTGATTGCACATTATTTATGAATAAAGGGAGTAAAGTTGAACTCCTCATTTAGACCGTTCGGGGTCAGAGTTTTAAAATAGTAGATCCATCTTGATTCTTTCATTAGTAGCATTCGATTATAATTTCCCTTTCTGGAGTTCATAGATACTTTTTCTATGGCTTGAAAGGTCAAATGAGTAGGATCCCCATCACGGTGTAGTCTCATGTGATTACCGACAGGGGTGGAAACCTTAAGATTAGTAATAGAGCAGATGTGTTGAAGAACCCTTCTTTTGAGTTGTTGGTATGTTTTACCAATATATTGTTTCTTGCAGCTGCATGTTATGAAATAGATGACTTTAGTAGAGCTGCAATTGATAAATTCTTTTACTTTGTAATTCTTAGATGTAACTGTACTTTCAACCATTTTGGATGTATTATTACTGAATGGCGCTCAGAGCACACACATACAGTTCAATTGCCATGGAGCCAAAGTCTTTCCCATAGTCTTTCATTATACGAATGGGCTCCATGGCATAGCTATCTGGGGTATCACCGCTCAAACAGGGCAAGCACCGAATGACCTGACTTTCGTGTCTTCGCAGGGGAAAATCAAGCATTTCAACATGGGGCCATAGTCTAAAGGCAGCAGGCGGGCAACCAGGCTCCTCCAATGCACAGTGGCGAGATTGGTCTCGTCACAATCACCATATATATGTCCACATAGGGAATGTGGGGTCTGGGACTCCCTGAGCAGTCCAGGCCCCCCAGGACCGCCGGGCCTGTGACAACCATCACATCCATATTTCCCTCCCTTTCTCATGGCAGGCAGCTTTTAGACTAACAGAGCCTGCGTCCAGTTCTAGCCCACACATTTTTGGCCCCACTCCCTAACGTTTACCTCACATAGCAGGGGAAGGGGACGTCTGGACATCCACACCGGTGGCGTGCTGATTCAGAATGAGCGCCAGGTGTCACGTGACTCCTACGCAGGGCAGGAGGCGCTCCCCCTCCCAGTGTAGAGTGCGTGCGGTAATTTTGACAAGTAATTTTTGTGCCGCCCCGGCGTGTGCCGGTTTCATCAACCACACAGTATGCCAGGCCCATTCATGGCAAGAAAAGGGAGGCTGGGTGGACCTATGTGTGGTGGCAGTATTTGATGTTTGTGATGAGCATGATTTGTGTTAACAGTTTGTGGTGTGTAAGGGGCCTTGGTTGCATATTCTGTATTGCTATATATTTTGTATACGTATATATACACACTCACATATATGTATATATACACACACACACACACACACACACGCGGTGAGGTCTAAGATCTCCATTTTTTGGGCCATTGCAGGCTTGTATGGTGGTGGTGGGGGACTTTTGCTGGGTCCTTTTACTCGCTCTGATACCGCATAGTGTCCCTCCTTGCCAGTTGGAGATATTAAGCAGGGAGGGAGAATAAACATATATAAAGCTGAAATTTTTTTTTAAAATAAAACTGCTCCTTTTCACACCCCACAGAATACAGCTCCTATCTTACTTTACAAATGCACACATATATACACACTTGCTACATCCGTATACCAACACACAACACATCCCTTAGCCACATAAGCTGAAGTTTACTGTAACTAGTACGGTTTTTAATTCTTGTAAATGTCTAGTAAATATATATGTGTGCATTTTATTTTCCAGTGCATCATTCCAAAACATACAAGAAAAAGATCTTCGTTTTATTCTTTTCATGCTGCTGTAGATGTCTGTTGCAAGATGCAACACTTTGATAAAGCCTATTGTCTAACAAAACATATCAGTGTATTTTACTTTATATGTTTTCATTATTAATAAAAAGTAGTGTACTTTATACCTACCTTGGGCCTCCCTGATTGTTTTTAGAAGATTTTATCAATAGGATTCTCTCTTCCATATCCTTGGGGATTATACCTCTAGTCCTTAGAGGTGGCCAGGCTTGACTTTCTAACAAAAGCAAGAATGGTCAAAGGACAGGCTGAGGCCAAGAGATACAAAAAGACTACAAGACCGACAAAGGAGTACAGAAATCATGTTAGTTGATAAACAAGCTAAGGTTAAAATTCCAGAACAAACAAATGCATTCTCATAGTTCCATAACTATGAGAATGCATTTATACTGTATTTGTTCATTCTGGAATTGTGACCTTGGCATGTTTATTGACAATACTAAGGGGGTTATTTTACATTTTTCTTCTTCCAGTCTGAAAACCACCATCATTACTAGGGATGGAAGAAGGTAGTTGTGGTAGGTTCATACTGCTGATATGGGGATTTGCCACTCTTTGCCAAGCACTAAGCGGGAAAGGTGGTGCTATGATTGTAACTGCTGAGTGAGGGTGTATATCACTAAGAGTGTACAACAGGTTACAAAAAACTGAGGGCAAACGAAGATTCTTTCTCCGAGTTGGTAGTTTTGTATTATGCTTGTTTTAAAGTGTACTAGGCCTAACACAGTGCTTTTTCCTCTCCTTTAATCTACTCAACAGACCTCTTCTTAACAAAACAACCCCCCCCCCCCCACCAAAAAATAAATAAAATAGTATAGTACCCTTTCTCTGTTTTAAATGAAAACAGTCTTACAAACATAAACATCTCAATTTATATTTGTACAAAAAAATAGCAATCTACATGCTGTAAACTGGGCAATCATTTCTGGGGAAAAAGGGAATATAATAACCAATAGATCTATTTCATTTGGTCCATCATTTCATCTCTCTGTTTTCTGAAATGTTCACGTTGATCTTCAAATTCCTTTCTCTATACAACAATAAAAGAAAGAGAAAAAAAAAAAATCAAAGTCATGCACATTTTACTGAAAGGAGAACATATCCTTACCTTTGTGCATATAGCTTCATGTGCCAAATGCTTCTAATTATGTGCCAGCCATAATTATGTAACCAGTCTTACCCAAAAAATAGTATAGGAAGGATATTCCCTTACTAGGTAAGTTATTTTAAAGATACAACCAGGGACAGCACAGCTAACTATGCGTATTAGATATATACAATACAGATTCATACAGGCAAAACACACCCACCCACAAAGACGGTCTGTAAAAATTCCGTAAACACACTATACAGGTGTAGAGAGGGGAGTGGCACAATTAAACATTGTTCTCTTTGTTGTATATGCTATATGAATAAAGAGGCAAAACACACTGTTGGTACCCATTAGGTAGAAAATGGACTGTACCAAGCAGGTATAAACTTATAAGCAGTACAGCAATATGTAAATATCAAAAATACTGGCTTTATTCACTATGCATATACACTACATGTAGAGGAAGAGAGAAGATATTGTATTTGCCCACTTGGCACACAAACCACATACAACCACCATTAGATCACATCAATACACCTTACAAACAGATTGAAATACTAACACAGCACTTACCGTTTCCCGCTCTGGGGGAAATAATTGTCTCTGTTATAAAGAAATAAGAAGTATATGTTACTGTAAAAAGAGACTTGCATGTTTAAAAAAAATATCATTAATGATTTAGAAGAGTTTATTTGCTTAGATTCAAATTAGAACAAATTAAAATGCAAATGGAACATCAAGGCTAAAATTGTAAGCCAAAATAGCCAAACTCAACTTATGGCCAACTTGGAGGAATAAGTTTGAGAAACACTCAAATACCCTGTTTCACCGAAAATAAGATATCCCCCGAAAATAAGCCCTAGCTTTTTTTCAGGGAAGGCTCGTAATATAAGCTCTACCCTGAAAATAAGCCCTAGTCGCTAGTTAGCTAATCTATGTTCGGGGAATTTTCCTAAAGATTGCCTAAGCCCTGCAGTAAAGGAAAATATTGTACAGCAAATGCTGATGCCAATCATTGATTATGGGGATGTAGTATATGCATCTGCACCGCAATCCCACATTAACAAACTTAATACATTGTATAACTCGTTCTGTCGATTTGTGCTACAATGTAATTACAGGACCCACCATTGTGACATGCTAAAAGAACTAAACTTCATCTTTCCAGCCTTGTGTTTAAGAGCTTTTTTGGGAAACTCCCACCGTACCTGAGCAGAATGCTCTCCTCGGTTGTTCCCATCTCCTATAACCTCCGATCCAGTACCAGCACTTTATTTAGTCTACCACAATATGAAAAGAAAGCGGCACGATCCTCTTTCTCCTACGGAGCGCCGCAATTATGGAACGACCTCCTGCACACTTTAAAATCTTCCCCAAGCCTAAAGTGCTTTAAGAGATCCCTCTCTACATACCTCAAAACAGAATGCATGTGTCATGGCTGATTATATATTTCCTACCTGTTCTGTGTTAAATTTTGTATATATTGTGTTAATATTGTTTTTGTATTTTATTGTACCATAATGAATCAATGCAATGTTTTGTGGACCCAGGACATACTTGAAAACGAAAGAAATCTGAATGTATTTTTCCTGGTAAAATATTTTATAAATAAATAATTCACGGGATTCCTTTCACGAGTAAACTAATCGAGGGCAAGTTTCCCTGAACATAGATTTGTGGGATTCCATGCCTTAGTGAACAGGTCTAGGTTCAGGGGAATTCCCAGACCTGCTTACAAACACATGCTTGCTACGGTTTCCCCCAAAATAAGACATCCCCCGAAAACAAGCCCTAGTGCGCTTTTCGGGGGGTAATATTAATATAAGACCCGGTCTTATTTTCGAGGAAAGGCGGTATATATGGCCAAGAGGTTGTATGGAGACAAACACTATACCCTGCTGATAAAATGTAGCAGCTAGCATGACAAGGAGCAATAAGAAGCTCTTATTGTCTCCTGTTATTCTTTATGGGTAACAAAAATTCCTGTTAGCCTATTATTATAAATCACGATTGTTATAACTCTGTAGTGTGGACCAGCTGCTAGTTATTAGAAAAGGACACTATAGGCACAAAAACAAATTTAGTTGAATGAAGCAGTTTTGGTGTATAGATCATACCAATGCAGTCTTACTGCTCAATTCTCTGCCATTCAGGAGTTACATTATTTATTTATGCAGCCCAAGTCACATCTCCCTAGCATGCATGCCTTCCTCAACACTTCCTGTAAAGAGAGTTCGAATGTTTACATTTCCTTTATTCCACAGTCTGTTTAATATAGATTTTCTTATCTCCTCCTCTGTTAATATTATTATTTATAAAGCACCAACAAACTCCAAAGCGCTGTACCTTAGGTGGACTAACAGACATGTACTTGCAACAAGACAAATTGAACACACAGGAACAGAGGGCGTTGAGGGCCATTCTCAAATGAGCTTACATTCTAGAGATCGATAAATCAGGCAGACACTCACCTTACGCTTCACAACATACTCTTCAAAATACTCTGCCTGGTTAGAGATCCAAAACATGGAGACTGGAAATGACAAATACAGAGCCATCTGTGGAGACAAATATGAGCGATCAGACCTGTGATTGAAACTAGTCCACTATTTGAAACCGAATATAAAATTATTGCCACACCCAAAACTTGGAAAATGTATTTGACATAAAAAATTGAACTTTTTATTATATTATCACTAGTAAACAGATTTAGAGGTGTTAACATACTTTTGATCTAGGTAGACTAAAAAATAGTGGGTGGAATTTTCAAGAGCCACAAACAAAACTATCTGAAAAAAAACAAACATGTTTAAATGTTTGTGGACTAACATAACATGGTACCATAACAAGCAGTAGTTCATTAAAGGGATACCATACAAACCCAGACCACACCATCTCATTGAAGTGGTCTGGGTGCAATGTACCTGTCCCTCTTAGTCCTGCAATGTAAAACATTACAGTTTTAGAGAAACTGCAATCAGGAAATCCTAGGAGAAAACATCATGATATCTGTGAGCAAGCTGAAAACCCAGACCACACCATCTCATTGAAGTGGTCTGGGTGCAATGTCCCTGTCCCTCTTAGTCCTGCAATGTAAAACATTACAGTTTTAGAGAAACTGCAATCAGGAAATCCTAGGAGAAAACATCATGATATCTGTGAGCAAGCTGAAAACCCAGACCACACCATCTCATTGAAGTGGTCTGGGTGCAATGTCCCTGTCCCTCTTAGTCCTGCAATGTAAAACATTACAGTTTTAGAGAAACTGCAATCAGGAAATCCTAGGAGAAAACATCATGATATCTGTGAGCAAGCTGAAGCTTAAGCTTCATTGGACCTTCCAAAAAAAAAAAAATGATCCCAAGCTTTCCTCAAATCCCACAAAGGCTTAGTTGCAGAAGAAGCAGCGAAACTTTTTTTCCTGACACTATCTAATCCCCCCTCCTCCCTCCCCCCCCCACTTACTTACCTTTATCAAGCGCCAGGCTCCCTCGTTTTTCTGAAACTGCTATGTTTACAGCTGCAGGGATAAAACCTGGGGGACCTAGCACCACCCAGACCATTTTATTGAGCTGAAGTGGTCTGGGTGATTATAGTGGTCCTTTATGTGAGTTTCAGTATATGACATAATATTTGAGTTATATTTACTCCAGAAAGGTGGATGCAGATTAAGTATTGCAGTTATTTGAAATACCTTTTTATTGGACGAACAGAAATTTGTAATAATGAGCTTCTGGGAGTTCCTCCTGTCAACTCTGAAAGCCCCTGTTGACCCCTGTGAAACAAGTAAGCTAAGATGCAGATTGCTCTCCTCTCCTTTGTATTTCTGTTCCTTTTAAGTATTTTGATTTTAAAGGGAAACTATAGGCTAGGAAAACAAAATTGTGTTCCTGGCCTATAGTGTCCCCCGCAGCGAAGAAAGGGTTAAAATCCTTTTGTCACTTACTTGATCCCAGCACCGATATCCATCAGCGCCAGGTCAGGCTTTGCCTTCTCTCCTCCTCCCCTGACGCCGGCCAACACTGGGGACCTAATGCACATGCGCGGCAAGCGGTGCAATCGCATTAGGACAACTCCATAGCAAAGCATTGATTCAATGCTTTCCTGTGGGGTATTAGCTGACACTAGATGTTCTCATGCATAGCGTAAGAAAGGCTAGCATCAGTTAGGTGACCAAATGTCGCCTAACCACCCGAAAGAGCCTCTAGTGGCTGTCTGGTAGACAGCCACAAGAGTTGGAGTAAACCCTACAAGGTAACTACTGCAGTTTCTCAAAAACTGCAATAATTACCATTGCAGGATTAAACTGACAGGGACAGTGCACCCAGACCACTTTAATGAGCTGAAGTGGTTTGGGTGCCTATAGGGTCGCTTTAAGATCCCGAATGGAATGGTCTTTCTGTGTGAAGTCATTATATGACCTAACTTGTAATATTCTTCCAAGAGACTCATTATCAACCATGGTCCAACCAAGATCAAGATTGCCATTATCATGACAGTTTGTTGTAAATTGTAAAAAAGGGTCAAATATATATATTTTAATTTCTATGACTCAATTTGTTTTCAATTTACATGCTAACCCTCATTAATTTATTACAGTGAAGTATATTTTCATGAAAAGCAGTCTCTGCTTAGAAACCTCACTCAAGGTATCCTGCAGCTGGAATGTAACATTCAAGTTCTGATGGACCTTGAGTTAACATTTTTCATGAGATGCTCTGTTTCTGTAAATTTACATAAAACATTTAGCAAAGGACATCATAATCCAGTTTGGGAAAGCCAAAGCCAGAACAAACATTGCGAATGATTAGCAGCAATAGAAACATTGTTTTATTTCTCCTTTTCACTGTATGCTTTCTCTCTCTATGCCAACTGCCAGGTGCAAAGGCCAGAGCTGCCTTATAACAATGACTGACAGGGAGCTAAAATGCCAAGTTGCAAGCTAAAAAGGTGTGATTCTCTGCTTTAATTTTCATACCTCAGAAATTCATGAGTTAACTATAGGGCATAAGCAACCATGGTATTAAAAACCATGACAGGTGACAGGTCCTCTTTAAAGAAATGTACTGGAAAAAAAGATACTGTCAGTGAAAAACCATTTGGAAATGAGCAATGATGACCACTAGGGGCAATGTTGCCACACAGTAAAAGTTTTTAAAGGGGAATCAACATTTCTCCTAAATTGATAGTTCATCATTTCTTCACTTAATTATCTATGTGAGAAGAGCAGTAAACAACACAAACAGGATTATTTATTAAAGTGAATTTAAAAGTTAAAGTAACTGTCACCATCTGGTGTTTTTGCAAAGCCATCTGATGGTGTCAGATCAGTTTTAAGAGTTGTGGCCAATTGATGCAGGGGAAGGTGGGTTTTACTTACCTGAAACTAGCCTTCGCAGCCGTCACTACCTTTATTCTGTCAGTGCTATTCAGCTCCTGGTTTGTTTCACCTGCCAGGAACCTATCAGTGTTGTACTCTCACTAGCAATATTCTCTAAGGTACAGATTCTCAGCCTGTGGTATGCACACCACAATCAAGTAGTATTCAGAAAGCTGCCCTGCTGGCCAACATAAGCCCCCAGGAGCTGGCTGACTGTGTGCGAAGGCAGAGAATGCACCTGCTTACCCGAATGTGTCAGGAGGGGGAAATGTAGTGTCAGGAGGAGAGTTGGGAAGCAAGGGAGTGCTGATGTCTGTGCTCTTCCAGCACTGCTCCATCACACCCTGCGATGATGCCACAAGCTGGTTTATGTTCTCACGCAGGCATCACTAAACACCACGTGAGGGATTACTGCTGGAAGAGCACAAAGAATACACAAGTTCCACAATGAACCCCAGGGAAAGGATCCGCTCCAGCTCTCCCAAAGGTAGGGATGCTGGATGGACTTAAAAAAACCAAAAAAAAACACAAAATGATTTGTGAGTGTGTGTGTGACAGAAAGTGCATGTGTCTGTCAGTGTGCGAAATCAGTGAGAGCACGTTTGTCCCTGAATGTGTTTGTGTTACATCGGTGAGTGTGCTTCTCAGTAAGTGAGGGTGTCTGAGTGTGTGTGTCAGATCAGTGAGAGCGAGAGCCAGTTTCTTCGTTGTGTAAATGTATGTGTGTATCAGTGTCTTTTGTGTGTATTGTTTCATTTTTTAAAATTTTTATACTTCAGATTAAATATACATATTTCATACACACCTTCTTAAATACACAAAATTCACATTATGTCATATTTATTTTAAAAAATATTTGTTACTACCTTTAATCAGGCTTGCTCTCCAATATGGGATTAATTTAAACATCAGTGACTACACGTTTCATTTTGGAATTTAAAGGACCACTATAGTCAACCAGACCACTTCAGCTCAATGAAGAGGTCTGGGTGCCAGGTCCCCCAGGTTTTAACCGTGCAGCTGTAAACATAGCAGTTTCAGAGAAACTGCTATGTTTACATTGCAGGGTTAATCCAGCCTCTAGTGGCTGTCTTCCTGACAGCCGCTGGAGGTGCTTCCACAACGCTCAATGTGAAAAGAGTAATGCTTTCCTATGGGCGGTTTGAATGTGTTCAAGGCTCTGGCCACGCATGCGCATTCGGCTCCACTCAGGAGCTGATGTCGGAGGGGGAGGCAAGGTGACCAGTGCCGACGGAGCCCCGCGCTGGATTAAGGTAAGTGGCTAAAGGTGGGGGGCCCAAGGACTATATAGTGCCAGGAAAACAAGTTTGTTTTCCTGGCACTATAGTGGTCCTTTAAATCAATAGAAATTACTTTTTTTAGGTCGGGGTTCTTGGGAATTTTTTTAGATCTGCAGGGGTACATCTCCATGAAAGGTTGAGAAACACTGCTCTCAGACAGCTATACTTCCAGTGTGGTTGCTGTGATCTATAATTAAGTGGTCTTGCATAGCAAGACCACTTAATGTTATCTCACATATATATTATTATAGCCAAATTTACCACCCTAACTCCTCCCACAGTTTTTACACTACATAGACAGTAATATACCGAAACATGTGGATTGTTCCCGATTGGATTGCTATTACTTTGTGGAACGTTTCGCCGAATGGTTCACGGAATATCGTCGTTCTTGTGGCGAAATTGGTCCCATAGGAATGAATGGCAAAATGTTCAAAACTAGAGTGGGAGCTGGCAAAAACTGAAAAATCAGGACATGATTTCTAAACTGCCACCACTTCCTCGTTTTCAAGCCCACCTACACAAATCTTATATCAAAACGTTCAGCTATCCCTGCTGCCACTAAAAATGTCCACGGCTAAGCCATAGTCCTGATAGTTTTCACAATATGACCATTTGTTTGCAACCAACGCCGTCCATTGACATTCATTGAAACTCCACTCTAGCCACCATAGGGCAATATCTACACTGTGACTGTGCCTTCATATTTCAGAGACATACTATGCATCAAAATGTAGGTCTGGGTCTTGTGATTCTCACAATATAAAGCTCTTCACTGTAGGATTTATAAAATACGACCGTTTGAAGATGGCAACCGCCAGTGAAGTGAGCAATTTGGAGCAGTTTGTTTTTAACCGCTCTTCTCTGCCCAATTTGAAATCTATTAGTTCCTGTTGGCAGTTGGTGGAATGTTCGAGGGATTTGAAATGGCAGCTGCAGAAACCCTGTGTAACAAGGCTGCAATATGAAGATGCTGTTATATATGTATTAATAAAGTGAGTACTTCGTTATACAGGAATTATTGACTGATTTGTACAAAACATCACAGTGGCAGCAGGGATAGCTGGAAGTTTTGATATAAATTGGTACATTTATATCCCTCCATGGCAAGACCACTTACTATTATCTCACATATATTTATTATTATTCTTATTGAGCAATTTGGAGCAGTTTGTTTCTAACCGCTCTTCTCTGCCCTATTTGAAATCTATTAGTTCCTGTTGGCAGTTGGTGGAATGTTCGAGGGATTTGAAAGATTTGAAAGTTCTTCTCTGCCCTTGCTGTAGAGTGAGTGAACCACACTCCAACCTTTCCACAGGTAGTCCAGCCACTCCAACCACACAACAGTTACTCAGCTCACTCCAGTTGTAGACTACTGGTGGAGGCAAGAACATTTCACACAATTTCACCAGAAATTGTAGCTTTTTTAGTTTTAAATAAACTTTAGTAAATAAACCCTAAACAACCATAACAATGCAAAATTTGCAGTCATTCATCTGTATGCATGCAGGGCTTTGCCTTTAAGAAGCACATAGCTGGGTGACAAATATAAAGCCAAAACTCCAGAAGACTTATAGGATGAGCACCTAGTAAGATTTAGGGGACAGCCCTTTCACCTCTGCTGTAGGAGAAATGTGCAGCATGACTGCATGTGCACCTCTTCTGACCTCAGCAGGGGACAACCTTTATACTAAAAACCCAACAATTCCCAAACAGAATACCTTAACCCTCATCTATTACCCGAGAGATAAAGAAGGGTTAAAAGGTCACATGTCATATTTACCCTGAAAACCTCCAGCTTCACCCCCATATTCAGCACAACAAGCTGTCCACGCCTTCTCGCTTCTCATTGGTCGCACTGTCACGTCACTGCTCTCCGTGCGAGAGAAAGTTAGTTTGAGGCTGCTGATTGGTCAATATAACGTTCTGGGCGGGTACTAAACTGGCAATCTAGCACACCAGTAAAGGGTGGGATTACTAGTGAGTTTACCAAATCGCCATTTTAGTTATTGGCAAACATGTAGACTAGCCGTGTTATAATCCCGGGAAGATGTTGTAATGCAATGCAATAACGATATCACCCGGTATAATTTGAGGTTGGATTTTGAGCACAATGTAAATGTTGCTTAGTTTCTGTGAGTGAAAGAGACACACTATGTGCAGGAGTTGACCATTCCCCAGTATTTAGTGCATTGGTAGAGAATGCATAAACAGATTAGGAAATAAAATAAAATGACGCAGAAGATTCCTTTAAAGTGGCTACCAGTGCTACAAATTATTAATTCACATTATGCAAACATTAGTAAAAACTATAGTATTTTAGGGACAAAATCAATGAAAAATAGAATTAGGTGAAATTATTCCATCTTGTCTTGTTTAGTATTTGATTGAACAGGCATTTATTACGTGTGTATTCCTTCTCTAAACAAATAATTCAAAAATATGATTTGGGTAATTTTAAACACTCTTTTTAATTTGAAAGAAATTAAAGTTGTTTTTTTAAAAAAAATATATAGTTTAAAATATGAAAAACAAAAAATATCTTTGCATACTAATTTGTCTGCTTTTAACCCCTTAAGGACCAAACATCTGTAATAAAAGGGAATCATGACATGTCCTTAAGGGGTTAAGACAATTCTGACCTCGAGACACAGGTAAGGCTGCACTTTCTTATGTGCAACCTTACTGTCTATCTGTCCTGGATGTTCACAGTGACCCGCCCAAATAAGGAGTGATGTCATCCTACATCATGATTTACTATTATATCATAATGATGTATATAACATGTGACTTGCATCCTCTGAAGTCAATGCACTCAAATATAGGAGTGATGTCATCCTACGTCATAATACGTGATTTTAGGGTTTATTAACATGTCATAAAAAGCTACAATAAAGGTAGAACGTGGAGCACAAACCATATGAAGCCACATTCCAGACTTTGGGCATACACAGGTACTTAGTCTGAAATGTTTAGACTAATAATGGACAAGACTAATATTTAAATTAAGGTTATCCTCAAGAGTAAGAATTATTGAGAATTCAAAGCGAATTTCATTTTCTTTTTCATGTTAGAATTATTAGTATTTGTAAATAGAAATTACAAAAGTGCTGAAATAATATGAAAAAGGTAGCGATGCATTTATACAATGTGCACAAATAAGATTCAGAGGTATCCACATAAGTCTAACAAGCAACATTATAATCAAGGTCGGATACTGTGGCAGGGATGTGAATCACGTCATATCTCTGCTGGAGCCTAGAGATTGTACTGGGCAGCAGGGAACTCCACAGAGGCAGACAGCACACTTTCCAGGGACCTGATTGCACAGGGCTGAGATGTAAGTATGTAACGGTGACTGCATGTATGACTACCTGTGTCTGTTTCTGTATGATTGTGTCTATATGCCTGTGTCTTTATGTCTCAGAATGCCCTTGTCTCTATATGACTAAATGTCTGTTTGTATGCCTGTATGTCTCCGTATGCCTTTGGTTGTATGTCTCTGTAGGACTGTAAGTTAAGTATTTATGTCTCTGTATGCCTGTGCCTGTATGTCTCTGTATGCATTTGTCTGTATGTTTCTGTGTTTGTATGCCTGTATGTCTCCGTATGCCTTTGGTTGTATGTCTCTGTATGACTATATGTTAAGTATGTATGTCTCTGTATGCCCGTGCCTGTATGTCTCCGTATGCATTTGTCTGTATGTCTCTGTATGACAATATGTCTGTGTCTGTATGTCTGTCTTTCTCTGACTGTATGCCTGTGTCTGTGAAACTCTGGGCATTTCTGTATGTCTCTGTATGACTATATGTCTGTGTATGTATGCTTCTGTATGTCTCTTTATGTATGTGTGTCTGTATGCCTGTGACCATATGCCTCTGTATGATTGTGTATCTTTATCTCTGTATGACTGCATATTTGTGTCTGTATGTCTATGCATGCCTGTATCTCTGTATGACTATGCCTGGATGTCTCTGTATGTGTTTCTGTGTTCCTATATGGCTCTATCTTTGTTCATGTATGGCTTTATTTGATTGTTTGCCTTTTATGACTGTGTGTTTGTATATCTTTATGACTGTGTGCCTGAATAAGTATGTCTGTATGAAAGAAGAGATAGTTAGAAGAGAAGAAGGACCAGGTCATCCAGAGTTTCGAAGTGGGGAAGTGTCTTCAATTTGTGCCAGATTTTTTGGAACATTGGGAGGGCACACCTGGAGCAGTAAGACAATTCTTTGTACATTTTTGCTTTGGTAAGCCAGTCAAGTACTAGCTGCAGAGTAGGAGCGGTAGAAGACATATATGCTGCAACCAAGAATTGCATGACCATGTTCTTTGCATATCCCTAAGCTAAACTACATATGTTGAGTAAGAATATTTCAGGACTTTGTAGTGAATTTAAAATGGAAATGGAAACCACAATGTTGTATTCCTAGCCCCCCGTGGGGCTGAAAACCCTTTTGTCACTTACCTGATTCCAGCACTGATGTCCCTTGGCTCTGGGTCAGGTTTCTCCTCTGCACCTCCTCCGCCAAAGTCAGCTGGCAGGGGGAAATAATGCTATGGAGTTTTAGCTGACACTGGATGTCCTCATTGCAAAACATAAAGTCCAATAAAAGTCCAAATTTGCACAACGTGTTTCGGCTAAATAGCCTTCCTCCTGCTGCATATCTATCTCCATCAGCTGTCCATCCATTTAAATCCTAAAAACGGAAATTGGAACTTGCACCCTCTCCCTCCATTTCCTACTTGCAGGTGGTGGCATCATGCAGAGACGTCATCACGCCAAGACATCTCTACATCACTTCCTGTGACGTCCTGGCTGTGAGTCTCACCGGGTAGATGGTCTCCCCGCCCCTACAAATTGTGTCATTATTGATATCCTGTAACTGAAGTCCTGATCTGCCCTCAGAGGCTAATTGAACCATATTTGAAATTCCACATTGTGTAAAAACAGAACAACCATACTGCGCACATAAACCTTTTTAAGCAGCATTCTTAATTCAGACGTATCTAGTTAAAACAATTATTATACACAAGCATTAGGTGAAAAACATTAAAAATACCTACATAAGGGAAAAAGGGAGACAGTTGATCACTTATCATATATAACGAAAAACATGCAAAACATGGTCTAAAATATATATTGCATCATATCAGTGTTAAAAACTAAAAAAGCCGCTCTTTTCAGTGTACAAATCAATATAAGATTTTTTTATTTTTTTTTAAACACCTAATCTAGGCAAAAATAATGGGGGTTTAGTTACATTATATGATCATACATTGCATAAGCCTGCCACAACGGTACATTTATATCCCTCCATGGCAAGACCACTTACTATTATCTCACATATATTTATTATTATTCTTATTGAGCAATTTGGAGCAGTTTGTTTCTAACCGCTCTTCTCTGCCCTATTTGAAATCTATTAGTTCCTGTTGGCAGTTGGTGGAATGTTCGAGGGATTTGAAAGATTTGAAAGTTCTTCTCTGCCCTTGCTGTAGAGTGAGTGAACCACACTCCAACCTTTCCACAGGTAGTCCAGCCACTCCAACCACACAACAGTTACTCAGCTCACTCCAGTTGTAGACTACTGGTGGAGGCAAGAACATTTCACACAATTTCACCAGAAATTGTAGCTTTTTTAGTTTTAAATAAACTTTAGTAAATAAACCCTAAACAACCATAACAATGCAAAATTTG
Organism: Pelobates cultripes; assembly: GCA_933207985.1. Lineage (NCBI taxonomy): Eukaryota > Metazoa > Chordata > Amphibia > Anura > Pelobatidae > Pelobates > Pelobates cultripes. Next base: position 140,724,950 of record OW240914.1, on the reverse strand, counting down.
CAGTCATTCATCTGTATGCATGCAGGGCTTTGCCTTTAAGAAGCACATAGCTGGGTGACAAATATAAAGCCAAAACTCCAGAAGACTTATAGGATGAGCACCTAGTAAGATTTAGGGGACAGCCCTTTCACCTCTGCTGTAGGAGAAATGTGCAGCATGACTGCATGTGCACCTCTTCTGACCTCAGCAGGGGACAACCTTTATACTAAAAACCCAACAATTCCCAAACAGAATACCTTAACCCTCATCTATTACCCGAGAGATAAAGAAGGGTTAAAAGGTCACATGTCATATTTACCCTGAAAACCTCCAGCTTCACCCCCATATTCAGCACAACAAGCTGTCCACGCCTTCTCGCTTCTCATTGGTCGCACTGTCACGTCACTGCTCTCCGTGCGAGAGAAAGTTAGTTTGAGGCTGCTGATTGGTCAATATAACGTTCTGGGCGGGTACTAAACTGGCAATCTAGCACACCAGTAAAGGGTGGGATTACTAGTGAGTTTACCAAATCGCCATTTTAGTTATTGGCAAACATGTAGACTAGCCGTGTTATAATCCCGGGAAGATGTTGTAATGCAATGCAATAACGATATCACCCGGTATAATTTGAGGTTGGATTTTGAGCACAATGTAAATGTTGCTTAGTTTCTGTGAGTGAAAGAGACACACTATGTGCAGGAGTTGACCATTCCCCAGTATTTAGTGCATTGGTAGAGAATGCATAAACAGATTAGGAAATAAAATAAAATGACGCAGAAGATTCCTTTAAAGTGGCTACCAGTGCTACAAATTATTAATTCACATTATGCAAACATTAGTAAAAACTATAGTATTTTAGGGACAAAATCAATGAAAAATAGAATTAGGTGAAATTATTCCATCTTGTCTTGTTTAGTATTTGATTGAACAGGCATTTATTACGTGTGTATTCCTTCTCTAAACAAATAATTCAAAAATATGATTTGGGTAATTTTAAACACTCTTTTTAATTTGAAAGAAATTAAAGTTGTTTTTTAAAAAAAAATATATAGTTTAAAATATGAAAAACAAAAAATATCTTTGCATACTAATTTGTCTGCTTTTAACCCCTTAAGGACCAAACATCTGTAATAAAAGGGAATCATGACATGTCCTTAAGGGGTTAAGACAATTCTGACCTCGAGACACAGGTAAGGCTGCACTTTCTTATGTGCAACCTTACTGTCTATCTGTCCTGGATGTTCACAGTGACCCGCCCAAATAAGGAGTGATGTCATCCTACATCATGATTTACTATTATATCATAATGATGTATATAACATGTGACTTGCATCCTCTGAAGTCAATGCACTCAAATATAGGAGTGATGTCATCCTACGTCATAATACGTGATTTTAGGGTTTATTAACATGTCATAAAAAGCTACAATAAAGGTAGAACGTGGAGCACAAACCATATGAAGCCACATTCCAGACTTTGGGCATACACAGGTACTTAGTCTGAAATGTTTAGACTAATAATGGACAAGACTAATATTTAAATTAAGGTTATCCTCAAGAGTAAGAATTATTGAGAATTCAAAGCGAATTTCATTTTCTTTTTCATGTTAGAATTATTAGTATTTGTAAATAGAAATTACAAAAGTGCTGAAATAATATGAAAAAGGTAGCGATGCATTTATACAATGTGCACAAATAAGATTCAGAGGTATCCACATAAGTCTAACAAGCAACATTATAATCAAGGTCGGATACTGTGGCAGGGATGTGAATCACGTCATATCTCTGCTGGAGCCTAGAGATTGTACTGGGCAGCAGGGAACTCCACAGAGGCAGACAGCACACTTTCCAGGGACCTGATTGCACAGGGCTGAGATGTAAGTATGTAACGGTGACTGCATGTATGACTACCTGTGTCTGTTTCTGTATGATTGTGTCTATATGCCTGTGTCTTTATGTCTCAGAATGCCCTTGTCTCTATATGACTAAATGTCTGTTTGTATGCCTGTATGTCTCCGTATGCCTTTGGTTGTATGTCTCTGTAGGACTGTAAGTTAAGTATTTATGTCTCTGTATGCCTGTGCCTGTATGTCTCTGTATGCATTTGTCTGTATGTTTCTGTGTTTGTATGCCTGTATGTCTCCGTATGCCTTTGGTTGTATGTCTCTGTATGACTATATGTTAAGTATGTATGTCTCTGTATGCCCGTGCCTGTATGTCTCCGTATGCATTTGTCTGTATGTCTCTGTATGACAATATGTCTGTGTCTGTATGTCTGTCTTTCTCTGACTGTATGCCTGTGTCTGTGAAACTCTGGGCATTTCTGTATGTCTCTGTATGACTATATGTCTGTGTATGTATGCTTCTGTATGTCTCTTTATGTATGTGTGTCTGTATGCCTGTGACCATATGCCTCTGTATGATTGTGTATCTTTATCTCTGTATGACTGCATATTTGTGTCTGTATGTCTATGCATGCCTGTATCTCTGTATGACTATGCCTGGATGTCTCTGTATGTGTTTCTGTGTTCCTATATGGCTCTATCTTTGTTCATGTATGGCTTTATTTGATTGTTTGCCTTTTATGACTGTGTGTTTGTATATCTTTATGACTGTGTGCCTGAATAAGTATGTCTGTATGAAAGAAGAGATAGTTAGAAGAGAAGAAGGACCAGGTCATCCAGAGTTTCGAAGTGGGGAAGTGTCTTCAATTTGTGCCAGATTTTTTGGAACATTGGGAGGGCACACCTGGAGCAGTAAGACAATTCTTTGTACATTTTTGCTTTGGTAAGCCAGTCAAGTACTAGCTGCAGAGTAGGAGCGGTAGAAGACATATATGCTGCAACCAAGAATTGCATGACCATGTTCTTTGCATATCCCTAAGCTAAACTACATATGTTGAGTAAGAATATTTCAGGACTTTGTAGTGAATTTAAAATGGAAATGGAAACCACAATGTTGTATTCCTAGCCCCCCGTGGGGCTGAAAACCCTTTTGTCACTTACCTGATTCCAGCACTGATGTCCCTTGGCTCTGGGTCAGGTTTCTCCTCTGCACCTCCTCCGCCAAAGTCAGCTGGCAGGGGGAAATAATGCTATGGAGTTTTAGCTGACACTGGATGTCCTCATTGCAAAACATAAAGTCCAATAAAAGTCCAAATTTGCACAACGTGTTTCGGCTAAATAGCCTTCCTCCTGCTGCATATCTATCTCCATCAGCTGTCCATCCATTTAAATCCTAAAAACGGAAATTGGAACTTGCACCCTCTCCCTCCATTTCCTACTTGCAGGTGGTGGCATCATGCAGAGACGTCATCACGCCAAGACATCTCTACATCACTTCCTGTGACGTCCTGGCTGTGAGTCTCACCGGGTAGATGGTCTCCCCGCCCCTACAAATTGTGTCATTATTGATATCCTGTAACTGAAGTCCTGATCTGCCCTCAGAGGCTAATTGAACCATATTTGAAATTCCACATTGTGTAAAAACAGAACAACCATACTGCGCACATAAACCTTTTTAAGCAGCATTCTTAATTCAGACGTATCTAGTTAAAACAATTATTATACACAAGCATTAGGTGAAAAACATTAAAAATACCTACATAAGGGAAAAAGGGAGACAGTTGATCACTTATCATATATAACGAAAAACATGCAAAACATGGTCTAAAATATATATTGCATCATATCAGTGTTAAAAACTAAAAAAGCCGCTCTTTTCAGTGTACAAATCAATATAAGATTTTTTTATTTTTTTTTAAACACCTAATCTAGGCAAAAATAATGGGGGTTTAGTTACATTATATGATCATACATTGCATAAGCCTGCCACAACGGTACATTTATATCCCTCCATGGCAAGACCACTTACTATTATCTCACATATATTTATTATTATTCTTATTGAGCAATTTGGAGCAGTTTGTTTCTAACCGCTCTTCTCTGCCCTATTTGAAATCTATTAGTTCCTGTTGGCAGTTGGTGGAATGTTCGAGGGATTTGAAAGATTTGAAAGTTCTTCTCTGCCCTTGCTGTAGAGTGAGTGAACCACACTCCAACCTTTCCACAGGTAGTCCAGCCACTCCAACCACACAACAGTTACTCAGCTCACTCCAGTTGTAGACTACTGGTGGAGGCAAGAACATTTCACACAATTTCACCAGAAATTGTAGCTTTTTTAGTTTTAAATAAACTTTAGTAAATAAACCCTAAACAACCATAACAATGCAAAATTTGCAGTCATTCATCTGTATGCATGCAGGGCTTTGCCTTTAAGAAGCACATAGCTGGGTGACAAATATAAAGCCAAAACTCCAGAAGACTTATAGGATGAGCACCTAGTAAGATTTAGGGGACAGCCCTTTCACCTCTGCTGTAGGAGAAATGTGCAGCATGACTGCATGTGCACCTCTTCTGACCTCAGCAGGGGACAACCTTTATACTAAAAACCCAACAATTCCCAAACAGAATACCTTAACCCTCATCTATTACCCGAGAGATAAAGAAGGGTTAAAAGGTCACATGTCATATTTACCCTGAAAACCTCCAGCTTCACCCCCATATTCAGCACAACAAGCTGTCCACGCCTTCTCGCTTCTCATTGGTCGCACTGTCACGTCACTGCTCTCCGTGCGAGAGAAAGTTAGTTTGAGGCTGCTGATTGGTCAATATAACGTTCTGGGCGGGTACTAAACTGGCAATCTAGCACACCAGTAAAGGGTGGGATTACTAGTGAGTTTACCAAATCGCCATTTTAGTTATTGGCAAACATGTAGACTAGCCGTGTTATAATCCCGGGAAGATGTTGTAATGCAATGCAATAACGATATCACCCGGTATAATTTGAGGTTGGATTTTGAGCACAATGTAAATGTTGCTTAGTTTCTGTGAGTGAAAGAGACACACTATGTGCAGGAGTTGACCATTCCCCAGTATTTAGTGCATTGGTAGAGAATGCATAAACAGATTAGGAAATAAAATAAAATGACGCAGAAGATTCCTTTAAAGTGGCTACCAGTGCTACAAATTATTAATTCACATTATGCAAACATTAGTAAAAACTATAGTATTTTAGGGACAAAATCAATGAAAAATAGAATTAGGTGAAATTATTCCATCTTGTCTTGTTTAGTATTTGATTGAACAGGCATTTATTACGTGTGTATTCCTTCTCTAAACAAATAATTCAAAAATATGATTTGGGTAATTTTAAACACTCTTTTTAATTTGAAAGAAATTAAAGTTGTTTTTTTAAAAAAAATATATAGTTTAAAATATGAAAAACAAAAAATATCTTTGCATACTAATTTGTCTGCTTTTAACCCCTTAAGGACCAAACATCTGTAATAAAAGGGAATCATGACATGTCCTTAAGGGGTTAAGACAATTCTGACCTCGAGACACAGGTAAGGCTGCACTTTCTTATGTGCAACCTTACTGTCTATCTGTCCTGGATGTTCACAGTGACCCGCCCAAATAAGGAGTGATGTCATCCTACATCATGATTTACTATTATATCATAATGATGTATATAACATGTGACTTGCATCCTCTGAAGTCAATGCACTCAAATATAGGAGTGATGTCATCCTACGTCATAATACGTGATTTTAGGGTTTATTAACATGTCATAAAAAGCTACAATAAAGGTAGAACGTGGAGCACAAACCATATGAAGCCACATTCCAGACTTTGGGCATACACAGGTACTTAGTCTGAAATGTTTAGACTAATAATGGACAAGACTAATATTTAAATTAAGGTTATCCTCAAGAGTAAGAATTATTGAGAATTCAAAGCGAATTTCATTTTCTTTTTCATGTTAGAATTATTAGTATTTGTAAATAGAAATTACAAAAGTGCTGAAATAATATGAAAAAGGTAGCGATGCATTTATACAATGTGCACAAATAAGATTCAGAGGTATCCACATAAGTCTAACAAGCAACATTATAATCAAGGTCGGATACTGTGGCAGGGATGTGAATCACGTCATATCTCTGCTGGAGCCTAGAGATTGTACTGGGCAGCAGGGAACTCCACAGAGGCAGACAGCACACTTTCCAGGGACCTGATTGCACAGGGCTGAGATGTAAGTATGTAACGGTGACTGCATGTATGACTACCTGTGTCTGTTTCTGTATGATTGTGTCTATATGCCTGTGTCTTTATGTCTCAGAATGCCCTTGTCTCTATATGACTAAATGTCTGTTTGTATGCCTGTATGTCTCCGTATGCCTTTGGTTGTATGTCTCTGTAGGACTGTAAGTTAAGTATTTATGTCTCTGTATGCCTGTGCCTGTATGTCTCTGTATGCATTTGTCTGTATGTTTCTGTGTTTGTATGCCTGTATGTCTCCGTATGCCTTTGGTTGTATGTCTCTGTATGACTATATGTTAAGTATGTATGTCTCTGTATGCCCGTGCCTGTATGTCTCCGTATGCATTTGTCTGTATGTCTCTGTATGACAATATGTCTGTGTCTGTATGTCTGTCTTTCTCTGACTGTATGCCTGTGTCTGTGAAACTCTGGGCATTTCTGTATGTCTCTGTATGACTATATGTCTGTGTATGTATGCTTCTGTATGTCTCTTTATGTATGTGTGTCTGTATGCCTGTGACCATATGCCTCTGTATGATTGTGTATCTTTATCTCTGTATGACTGCATATTTGTGTCTGTATGTCTATGCATGCCTGTATCTCTGTATGACTATGCCTGGATGTCTCTGTATGTGTTTCTGTGTTCCTATATGGCTCTATCTTTGTTCATGTATGGCTTTATTTGATTGTTTGCCTTTTATGACTGTGTGTTTGTATATCTTTATGACTGTGTGCCTGAATAAGTATGTCTGTATGAAAGAAGAGATAGTTAGAAGAGAAGAAGGACCAGGTCATCCAGAGTTTCGAAGTGGGGAAGTGTCTTCAATTTGTGCCAGATTTTTTGGAACATTGGGAGGGCACACCTGGAGCAGTAAGACAATTCTTTGTACATTTTTGCTTTGGTAAGCCAGTCAAGTACTAGCTGCAGAGTAGGAGCGGTAGAAGACATATATGCTGCAACCAAGAATTGCATGACCATGTTCTTTGCATATCCCTAAGCTAAACTACATATGTTGAGTAAGAATATTTCAGGACTTTGTAGTGAATTTAAAATGGAAATGGAAACCACAATGTTGTATTCCTAGCCCCCCGTGGGGCTGAAAACCCTTTTGTCACTTACCTGATTCCAGCACTGATGTCCCTTGGCTCTGGGTCAGGTTTCTCCTCTGCACCTCCTCCGCCAAAGTCAGCTGGCAGGGGGAAATAATGCTATGGAGTTTTAGCTGACACTGGATGTCCTCATTGCAAAACATAAAGTCCAATAAAAGTCCAAATTTGCACAACGTGTTTCGGCTAAATAGCCTTCCTCCTGCTGCATATCTATCTCCATCAGCTGTCCATCCATTTAAATCCTAAAAACGGAAATTGGAACTTGCACCCTCTCCCTCCATTTCCTACTTGCAGGTGGTGGCATCATGCAGAGACGTCATCACGCCAAGACATCTCTACATCACTTCCTGTGACGTCCTGGCTGTGAGTCTCACCGGGTAGATGGTCTCCCCGCCCCTACAAATTGTGTCATTATTGATATCCTGTAACTGAAGTCCTGATCTGCCCTCAGAGGCTAATTGAACCATATTTGAAATTCCACATTGTGTAAAAACAGAACAACCATACTGCGCACATAAACCTTTTTAAGCAGCATTCTTAATTCAGACGTATCTAGTTAAAACAATTATTATACACAAGCATTAGGTGAAAAACATTAAAAATACCTACATAAGGGAAAAAGGGAGACAGTTGATCACTTATCATATATAACGAAAAACATGCAAAACATGGTCTAAAATATATATTGCATCATATCAGTGTTAAAAACTAAAAAAGCCGCTCTTTTCAGTGTACAAATCAATATAAGATTTTTTTATTTTTTTTTAAACACCTAATCTAGGCAAAAATAATGGGGGTTTAGTTACATTATATGATCATACATTGCATAAGCCTGCCACAACGTCAATGTACCCCATCTTTGGCAGGTCTTACAGTAACATCCTAATGTCTGCTCTTATGAGATTAACCCACTTACTTGGGGAAAAAATTCCATCTGGGGCTCTCTGCAGTACAATGCTAAATAGACCCCTTGGATGAGGCACCTGTGACAGGGAGTGGTCCAAAACCAAGGAGTTGGCTAAACCATTGCATTGTGGCAGGCTTATGCAGTGCATGATCATATAATGTAACTAAACCCCCATTATTTTTGCCTAGATTAGATTTTTTTTTTTAAAAAACACAACAAATAAAATCTTTCAACATTGAAGTTGCTGTTTAGTGGGTAGATGAGTGCGTTGGATCTTGTGTATTGTATAATTTGACACCCAGCAGCACCCCATTTATGCATGTTCAGGTGAGTGCAGCCAACCCCCTCCCCCCCCCTTGTTTAATATATATATATATATATATATATATATATATATACTTCTAAAAATGTAACTAAACATTATGGTTCTTATATCATATGCGTGTTTTTATCATCTTGATGTTCTGCCTTTGTATTGATAACCACATGGGCATACGAGAACATATATCAAATTTTGAGAGTTGCATATGATAAAATAATTAATCTTATATTTTAATTTAGTGGTATTAGAACTAAAAGTTTACATTTTTTAATTTCATTTTAGTGGTATTGCAACCCATGCAATCCCCACAATTAAAGAACCCTTGTTTTAAATTCAGATTTAAAAAAAAATAAAAAATCTTTACTTTCTTGATCTATAATACTTTTCCTTGCATTCATGTGCATGTTACTTTGACACGTACCACCCACCTAGAGATTGTTGCAGACCACGTACAGCTCTTAATGGCAATTATGGCAGTGGCCTCTTTCAGCAGGATAATGCATCCTACCACACTGCAAAAAGTGTTCAGGAATGTTTGAGGAACATGACAAAGAGTTCAAGGTGTAGCCTTGGCACAACAAATCTGATCCTTGGAGGCCCCACCTCGCAACTTGCTGGACATAGAAGAGCTACTGCTATTGTCTTGGTGCCAGGTACCACAGGACACATTTAGAGGTCTTGTGAGACTACCATTAGAGCTGTTTAGGCCGCACAAGGGGGACCTACATAATATTAGACAGGTGGTTTTAATTTTGTGGCGTAAGTGAAAGCCTTTTAATATCTGGGTGGACAGGGTAGGTTCCTCATGACATCCATGTATGCTTATATTCAATTTTATTTTGGTGGTTTGAAATCCATGGGATATACTAGAACCCCTTTTGTGTAATATACAAATCAGTCACAACATTAGAACTACCTGCCTAATATCTTGTAGGTCCTCCTTTGTGCTCCCAAAACAGCTCTGATGCGTCAAAACGTGTCTTGTGGTATCTATCACCATGAAATTAGCAGCAGATTCTTTAAGAACTGCAAGTTGATAGAAGGCAACCTTCTTCCATTGCTCCATGGTCCAGTTCTGATGCTCATGTCTCATTTGAAGGCACTTAAAGCAGTGGACAAGGGCCATCATGTATATTCTAACTGGTCTACAGCTACACAGAACCATATGCAGCAAACTGTGATGCACTGTGGCAGGTACTAACCACTGCATACCAGGAAAACTCCACAAGACTTGTCATTTTGGAGATGCTCTTACCCAGTCACTACCCATCACTTTTTGGCCCTGAAAGTCAATCAGATCTTTTCACTTTCCCTTTTTTCCTGCTTCTAACATATTAAATTCAATAACTTACTGTTCAACTACTGTCTAATAAATCCCACACCTTGACAAGTGCCATTGTAACAATAAATCAGTGTTATTCCCTTCACCTGTCAATGGATTTAATGTTGGGGCTGATCAGTGTACAAAATACAATCCTCGGGCTTCACAGTGTAGTTGCTCTATATTCAGGTTTATTGGGGCAGACAGAATAAAACAAAAAATAAATGTAACGTTTCGGCTTACATGGCCTTAGTAATGCATAATGAACCTCAAATGACAAACGGTATAAATGCCTGAAAATTTGGTGCCAAAATTATAATATGCCCTTAGCAGGTAGCTTCCCCCATTGCCGTGGTAACACATATACAAAATATAGGTATTAGTAATCTCTATGCTACAGTAAACATGGAGCTGTAATACTCAAAAGAAATCACCAGGTGGCAGTAGAGTACAGAAAAATAGAAAAAAAGAGTGTAAAGATGTATAAGTTACTATTTAAAAAATGTAAAAGGCATAGTGTATATAGTAATTTTATGGTTGGGTACACAAGGATGGAATTAGTCACAGAATAGAGCATGCAATCTGTAATTGTGGAAGCAGTAGGGATGTGGGTAGATGTACACTAACCTTGTACTGCATGCCTTGGGTCAGAGGCAGGATCACTTCATGATCCAGGGCAAAATTAAAATAAAGTAATAGTAGACTTAATGTAGTCAAGTGTCTGGGATGCAGTATGCCATTGCCAATAAGATGTCAGAATGGGTGGCTGACCTGTTCCTTCGTTCCAGCTAGTGAGAGGCATTCAGTTGCATGTGTTTTTTGTTGTATCCTGTGTGAACAAATTAAACTGACTGTAAAGTACCTACACTGTGAAGCCCGTGATTTGTAATTTAATTTTACTGTGGGGGACCACAGATTCCTCTTTCATGCTGCCAGAAGGGGATCTACCTCCTGGCCATCCTTGCAATATGGGAGTGGGTGGGGGGAGTGGGCAGTGCATAATATTATCACGACCCTCTCTACTATAGTTCTGTCACTGTCTGCACATACCGACCCCAAACACCATGACCACTATAAATCAGTAAAGTGGTCATGGTGCTCGGGGTATTCCTTTAACATGGGTTACTTTAATATTTTCTAATTGTGACATGTTTTCCAATTGTATGTTCAAGAATTTATAAATAAATAAAATTGAAAAATCTATTACTTTTGTTTTCGTGTTGTTTTTATCCCAAATAAGATGTGAAATCACAAATCTTTAAGCAGCCAAAAAAAAGGCAGAACAAAGCGTTCTGTACTGAAATGCAAAAACGACTACTATATTGCCTAAATGTGTAGCCTAATGGCTAGACAATATCTGCAATTTTTTCAATGGCAATTCTGAGTTGTCAAACTTGGCAAAATTACATTATTATATATCTAGATTCAATTTAAAAATAGGAAGTGAGATACTGATTGATTGAAAAAGTAAAAAAAAAGATCAGTGGGTGACTGACAACCCACTCACCCATTCCACCCAGAGAAGACCAAAGCTCCTTTCCCACACATCCAGTCTATAGCTTCAGTGACAGTCCTACAGTGTGGAAAAACACAGTGCCCTTTCAGTTTGTAATGATTTCGTTCTTTCTCTGTTTTAAAAACCCAACACACAGTAGACAGAGGTAGAGACAGTTTTGCATATAATAGCTCACCAAGTTCCAATAGTTATGTCTGAATAGCAGTGTAGTAGAGATAAATTCCACTTCTCTCTGTTTAGTAGATAAATATCAATCACACAGGAATCCAGGAGAGTAAGCCAGTTAACAAGTACAGAAATCTATATCCATTTAATCAGTCCATGGGGCAAGCAAATCAATGAGAGAGGGAACATCCTGAATCCATGAGCAATATAACCGTAAACCAGAAAATCAGTCCAAAGCCCATCATCAGCTTAAATCAGGTAACGAGCATGGTCAGGAAATTAAGCCAGAGGCTAATACCATATATCACTACCACCAACTCCATATCCTGGCTGTCACCAATAAGTCATCAAGGAAAGTGAGGAATGCTGGCCAGTGAGAACACTCTATAAATCTGGGCTATCAGGCAAGTATTTTTATTAGCCTGCTTTTTTTCACATGGCCCTGGAATGAAATCCAACAAAACGTTCGAGGGTGGACTGGTGGACAATTCACTGCGATGATGAGGAGTCCAACTTTCTCTTTCCAACCTGCCACTATCAACTACTGGCACTATCCTAAACATCCCCCCACTCTGCCTAGGGATGGTAGTAATGGAGAATGTTTTCCTGCTGCTGTGCTTGTGTTTTTGATTTTTTTAATCCTGTCATGGTACTGGTTTCACTATGCAATAAAACACTTGGGAAAAAAAATATAAATAGATTTTCTGTCTACAAACACTTAAAAAAAACAAACAACCAAATTGATTAAAAGTATTTCTCCTGTTCTTGACCTCAGCTTTCTTTCTGACTGCTCTACTATTTACCCGACCATTCTAAGGATCGGCATTCGTCTATTTGTTGCGGTATTGTTTGTAGGTTTTGGTTCTACACTGGTTCTCAGGTTCACAACAAAAAATAAAAGGCCATCTGCGTACGTCACATTATTATACTAAGTCCCTTTGTAGCAGTAACCTTTAATATTTTGTCTAACCACCACAAAAAACTGTAAGGATGAGATGAGGGCATCCCTGTCTTGTCCCATTGCGAATTTGAAGCATTTACCGTAGCTCAAGCATTTGGGAGATCGGCTTTACGGTTATAGGTTTTGATCACTATACAGGTTTAGTTACATTTGGATTCACTGTTGTGGCGTGGTTAGCCAGGCTTTAAAAAAAATTTTATTTCAGTGGGGCGGCTTGTTCAGCAATCTCAGATGTGATGACATCATGTCCTCCCTCGACTGAAATCAGAGTTGATGGCAATCAGCTGGATATTGTGGTATTTATAGCACAATGTTATGTTGTCCTTTGATAAAGGCACATCTTTAGGTGCCAAAACATTGGGGTTATAGGTGTACACATGTCCAGCACTTTGTGGCTTTGTGTAAGTGTATTATTGCAAATTGTCCTCTGTCCTTTGTGAATTTATTTTTGTAGTTGTATTGTTGTGTTTGTGCTTTATTATTGCTTAATAAAGTTTCTTATTTTATATGATTATTGATATGGTGTACATGCTTTTATAAGTACAGTCTTTATTTTTAAGCCACTTAATCACAAATCCAGGCCATAGTTAGTGTTCATATATGTGTATGGCATTTTGTACTCAAAAACTGCACTTTTACTGATGATATCATCATCATTACACACTTTACTGATCTAAAACACACATATTTTTGGTTCAGCAAAATATGTCTCACAAGTCCAACATTACCCCCCAAGTACAGGTTTTTTTGAGGTCTATGACAGGGCCATATATATGGGGCTTGCAAATTAAATTCTCTGGTATTTCTGCCAGGGTTGTCAGGCAGGTCCCCCGATATATAATTAAAAAAATTATTATATATAAATGATATATAAATACACCACTATGGCCGACACCACTACTATAAGTAGCAGTATTCAGCCTCAGGAGATTAGCATGTCTGCTATGTCCGATCCATCACCCAGGAGATATGTTTTTTTTCTCTGCCTTTTTATTCTGCATTTCGTGACTCAAGGTGTAAAGAAGCAACAGGAGCCAGCTGGTCCCACAAGCAATATTCCCTCAAACTTTTCTTAGTTTGTGTATGCAGACATTTTCTCTTGTGCAAATTTTTTCTGTGATTCAGAATTCTGTGCCTAATGAATATTTGTGCAAATATAAACGTGAAATTGTTTCTTGATAATTTTAGTACAGCCTCTCTCTCATGGTTAATAAATCTACATTACATTATTACTACATGATAATGTAGTATTAGTAGTTACACAACAGTATTATAGGGTGCCCACATGTCCCCGATCGCCCTGGACAGTCCCGCATTTTGAGAGTCTGTCCCAGGTCCCGGGCCCCCTCATTCCAGGACAATGTAGTGTCCCGGAATAAGCTGAGCTACACTGCCGCCCGACTCCAGGCCTGGACTGGCCATTGGGCAAACTGGGCAAATCAAAGGATCTCCCCGGCTGGCAAACGCAGGGCCGACACACAGTGAGCACGGCCAAAAAATGTGACAAAGTCCCTTGATGGGACGGTGAGGAAACTGGAATTCTCCCTCACTGGCCTATTGTACAGACAGGCAGAGTGGTGCAGGGAGAGGGTGAATTTATCTCCAGCTGGGGGCCGGCCATGTGGTCTGTTCCCACATGCTTCGGTTACTGAGAACGTTGCCGCTGGTTTCCATGACAATGCTCTCAGTAATGGCGGAGCTCACACACACACACACAAAAACAGTCCCTGTATATACATACTAAAGCTCCCTACACAAACACACACACACATCACAATCCGCCCCCTATATATATTTAAATTTGATGAAGTGTAAGTGTCCCTGTATGGCAGTTAGGAAATGTGGTCACCCTACAGTATTGTGTACAGACAAGCCTCTCTGCTAATACCCATTTTTTGGGGGGGTGGTGGTGGGAAAACATGCTAATTCTCCATCTTGGGCAGAAACAGTGAATGCAGTCCATGGTGATATATACATAATAAATTCTTCTTACACATAAATCAAATTTAGCTGACATAATTATAGCAAACATTTTGTGGAGAGGAGGAGAGATGTCATGTCACCATAGAATTTGCTACAAATTTGCTACATTCTTTAATACACTTCCTAAAATACAAGAATGCAAAAGTAAAAACAATTAAAATAAAACTAACTTCTGGGCTTTACAGCAATTCCTAATCTTGCCTAGCCATCAGTTTGTAAAGTATGAGTTTGTAAATTAATTATGTAAATTATTAGTTTACCAATTTTGCCTATACCAATTCGTACATATCTTATTTCTTTAAGGAAAACTATAGGCACCCAGACTACTTCATCTCATTGAAGTGGTCTGGGTGCAATGCTCCTGTCCCCCTTAGTCCTGCAATGTAAAACATTACAGTTTTTGAGAAACGGCAATGTTTACATTGCAGCAGTAGGACAGCCTCTAGTGGCTGTCTACCAGGCACTTCTTGGAGTTTATTGGTCTCTAGATCACCTAAATAACGCTGGACATCCTTACGCTCTGCATGAGGACATCTAGAAAAGCATTGATTCAATACTTTCCTGGTTCATTTGTTCCACATGGCTAGTAACATGGCGATTCCGGCGGGTAATGGGGGAGAACAACAGGGAAATTGCCCCCCCCCCCTGAGAAAATAGTAAAATGCCAAAGCTCTGCCTCACCCCAGCCAGCCCATGCAAGCACTTGGCTCGTTCCCTCACCGGGAAGCTGTAGTGGTTATTGTGCCAGGATTGTTCCCACCAGTGCCCCTCCTGAGATTAAGTTCTGGATCCACCCCTGACTCCCCTACATCTCACTTTTCCTGCCTATGTACCACCATAAGGTTCTCAACGGGAAGTTAAATTGATCTATGACCTATTATTTATCAGTTAAAGGTTGATTGGTGATTGCTCACCTTACAAATGTATTTTGTTTGATGCATTATTTGCATGTGACCCAGGTTCAAATCATTTCATGGACATGCCTTTACATGACATGATATATGATATGAAATACAATTTGGACTCTGTTATGATAAGTTGTTTTGGAACTGTGTATCTATAGCGACAATTAATTTCTGTTTCACACAGGAGATGCATATTCCTATGTAATTACTGAGGAGCCTGTCAATATATTATGTTATATTGACACGCCATAGTGACATAATCTGGCAAAGAAAAAAAAACTTTTGCTCCCCATACCTTTCATAATGTTTGACGGGTAGGGTTATTTACTAATTTAAGAATTGTCAGGAACTCAAAGTAAATTTAAAGTCAATATGGCTGAATTAGAAAAAAATGCTCTAAGTCAATTGTACTTGCAGTTAATCTATTTTGGTCTAGAATTTGACATTTTTTCGCCTATATTACATAGTTACATAGTTGAAAGGAGACATGCTGTTGCTCCAAAAGAAGGCAAAAAACGCAGTTTGAAGTACTTTCCAATATTGCAACAAACTAGGAAACAAATGAACACTTGACCACAGCGAGGCAGTCAGATCTCTCCTTGGATCAAGTAGCCAGGGCCGGACTGGCCCACCGGGATACTGGGAAATTTCCCTTTGGGCCGTCGGCACCTGGGGCCAGGTAGACATCTGGGTGTGCTGGCGGCCGCTGGAGGAGCTGTTCTGGCGGCCGCATGGGAAGCTGTGCTGTCTCTGCTTCCCAGCGTACTACTAAATGAGACCGGGGCCGGAATATGACATCATATTCCGGCCCCGGTCTCATTCAGTAACCCGCGAGGGCGGGGAGCAGAGACAGCACAGCACAGCTTCCCATGCGGCCGCCATCCAGGCTCCTCCAGCAGCCGCCAGCACACCCAGCTTTCTGCCCTGCATGACCCCCTGGCCGGTCGCCCACAGGTAATATATGTAATGCTGTCAGTGTATGTGTGTGTGTGTCTGTCTGTCTGTCTGTCATGGTGTGTGTGTGTCTGTCATGGTATGTGTCTGTCTTGTGTCATGGTGTGGGAGTGTGTGTCTGTGTCATGGTCTGTCTGTGTCATGATGTCTGTCTGTCATGGTGTGTGTGTCTGTCTGTCATGGTGTGTGTGTCTGTGTCATGGTCTGTCTGTGTCATGGTGTGTGTGTTTGTTTCTGTGTCACGTTGTGTTTGTGTCTGCATCATGGTGTGTATGTCTGTCTGTGTCATGGTCTGTCTGTGTCATGGTCTGTCTGTGTCATGGTCTGTCTGTGTCTGTCGTGGTATGTGTGTGTCTGTCGTGGTATGTGTCTGTAATGGTATGTGTGTCTGTCATGGTATATGTGTGTGTCTGTCATGGTGTATGTGTGTGTTTTAAAAATAGTGTTTTTACTAACTTTTTTTTTTTTTCCCCACGCCATGTTGGTCTCCCCTTGACTGGCCCTGCCTCTATGGCTGAGATCATCAAGCTTGCCATAGGATTGGCTGCAAAATGCTACACCAATCAGCATCTCCTCATAGAGATGCATTAAATCAATGTATCTCTATGGGGAACCTTCAGCAGCTCCAGAGCGTGGAGGCCCTGAATGTAGGTGCTGCACACTGTGCAGCACTGACACAGGAAGCACCTCTAGTGACCGTCATACATACAGACACACACACACACACACAGAACCATACATACAGACACATGTAGAGACACACACAAACACACTCATAAACAGACACACATACACTTACAGACACACACACTCAGACACACACTCACACACATACACTCAGACACACACACTCACAGACAAACACATACACACACTCACTCCGACACACACATACACTTACAGACACATACACATTCAGACACACACATACAGACACGTACACTTAGAGACACACACATTCAGACACACACATACACACACTGAGACACACATACACTTACAGACACACACACACACACTCACAGACAAACACATACACACACACATTCAGACACACACACATTCAGACACACACAAATACACTTACAGACACATACACAATCAGATACATGTATACAAACACAAATGATCAATAATCTGGAGAGCTGGTGTGATCTGTTCCTGGGGTCCAGTGGGGCTTCAGTGCGGCAGGCGGCAGAGTTTCTGGGAGACGTGGCGAGGGAGCTGTGTTCTCTCTGCTCTGCTCCCTCGCGGGCTGTCTACTGATGCTGGGAGCCGGAATATGACGTCATATTCCGCCTCCCGGCATCAGTAAACGGCGCGCAAGGGAGCAGAGCAGAGAGAACATAGCTCCCTCGCCGCGTCTCACAGGCAGGGCCGGCCTTAGGCAATTAGGCGCCCTGTGCAAAAAGTCTTCACGGCGCCCCCCCCACCTCCCACCAAGTTGCCTGAATACAGTAACACACACAGGCACCGGGGATGTGTGTATCACGAGGCAAACAAGGCATCTGCCTTGGGCGCCACTTTGCAGGGGGCGGCAAAAAAAAGCATCCCTCCAAACCCCCAGGCAGATCCCTTGCTTGCCTCGCATCCTGGGGGGCTCAAGAGCTGACCGGCTGGCCACTTTTGAGCCCCCCCAAGGCTGGCAGCGGGCAGCGAAGGAGCATACTCACCTGAGCTCTTCCTGCTCAGCTTCCTCTGCGCCGCTTAATGAAGCCGGGAGCCAGAATATGACGTCAGTCCGGCTCCCGGCATCACTAAGCGCTGCTTACTCAGCCTGTGCGCCCCCTGCCTGCCTGCCCAGCAGCCACACTGGACTGCTGGTAAGAAATCCACTCCAGCTTTCCCAGGGAGGCTGGGTGGATTTAAAATAAATGTAAAAAATATTAGTTTGTGAGTGTTAGTGGAAATGTCTGTGTGTGTGTCTGTGAGTGTTTATTTTGAAGTGAATGTGTGTGTGTGTGTGTGTCTGTAAGTGTGTAATTGTGTGTGTCTGTAAGTGAATGTGTGTGTTGGTCAGTGAGTGTATATGTGTCAGTCAGTGAGTGTGTATGTGTCAGTCAGTGAGTGTGTATGTGTCGTCAGTGAGTGTGTATGTGTCGTCAGTGAGTGTGTATGTGTCGTCAGTGAGTGTGTAGGTCAGTGAGTGTGTAGGTCAGTGAGTGTGTATGTGTCGGTCAGTGAGTGTGTGTCGGTCAGTGAGTGTGTGTCAGTCAGTGTGTATGTGTCGGTCAGTGGAGTCGTGCATCTTTCAGTGAGTGCTTGCGTCTGTCAGTGAGAGTGTGCATCTGTCAGTGTGTGTCCAAGTAATAGTGTATGTGTGTATGTCATTGTTTGTCAGTGTATATGAGAGTGTGTGTCTGTCAGTGAGTGTGCGTCTGTCAGTGAGTGAGCGTCTGTCAGTCAAAGTGCGGCCTTGACAGGAAGGGGTGGGGGAAATTTAAACTCGGTTACAGGCATGTACACACACACTCAGTTAAAGGCAGTCACACATACAGGCACAGGCACAAACAATGGCACAGCTACAGCGACACACACAGACAGACAGTCACATAGGCAGTCACACACACAGACAGACACACAGTAACACACACATAGACAGTTATACACACACAGGCAGGCAGTCACACAGATAGAAAGTCACACACACAGGCAGGCAGTCACACACAGACAGATAGTTACAGACAGACACACACAGGCAGGCAGGCAGTCACATACAGGCAGTCACACAGGCAGTCACACACACAGGCAGTCACACACACAGACAGACAGTCACACACACAGACAGTCACACAGACAGACACAGTCTCACACACACAGGCAGTCACACAGACAGACAGTCACACAGACAGACAGTCACACACACAGGCAGTCACATACATGGGCAGTCACACAGACAGACAGTCACACACACAGACAGTCACACACAGGCAGGCAGTCACACACAGAGACAGTCACACACACACACAGAGACAGACAGTCACACACACACACACAAGGACAGGCAATCACACAGACAGTCACACAGTCACACACACACACACACAGACAGTCACACGCACACAGGCAGGCAGTCACACAGACAGTCACACACACACACAGACAGTCACACAAACAGGCAAACAGTCACACACACACACTTACCTCTTTCCAGTGGATGCAGTTGGCTGATGGGGAAGCATCTTTCCCTCTTCCTGTACAGCAGGGGCTTCGGGAGGTATTAGCCCCGTCTCCGCCTCTCGATAAGCCCCGCCTCCGCCGCTCGGTAAACCCCGCCCCCTCTGCCGCGATTTTTTTTAATAGACCCGGGTGGAGAATAATTAATCCTCCAGCCAGGTACCTCTTTTAGCTCCCCTGCACTCCGGCCATGAGTGAGCTGTGTCGGCCACAGGGCGCCCCCTGTTCCATGGCGCCCTGTGCGGTCGCACAGCTCGCACACCCCTAAGGCCGGCCCTGCTCACAGGAACTATACCGCCCACCTGGGGGGTCCATTAGGTGGCCAGTGGGCCACCTCTTGGGCCCCCCTATGACAGGGGAAACACGGAGCGGGCGGCATCTAGGCAGCTCACGGTTGCAGAGGTCGTGTCTGCGGCCAGGCCCCCTGCAGTGAGGGGGTAGGTACGCCACTGTGTGTGCCACTACGTACCAGTGTGTGTGTGTGTATCTGTTTGTCAGATATACACACACACACAGATACACACACTGGCACATTCAAGCACAGATATGCACACCCTGACACACACCGGCACGTACAAAAAAAGGCGCCATTTTTTTTTTTTCTGGGAGGTTCCACGGGAAAAATTAATTGGGAACCCCTGCTATACACTATGGTTTTGCAAATATTCATCTAGAACTGTACAGACTTTGATAAAACCACTCTTTCAAGCAGAACATTCCACATCCTTATTGCTCTTACTTTAAAAAAACAAAAACTTTAATTTGCCTAAGATGAAATCTCCTTTCTTCCTAAATGCGTGACCTCATGTCCTATATATAGTCCTGTTTATGAATAGATTTCCAGACAATGGTATATATTGACCCTGAATATATTTGTATAATGTTATCATATCCCTGAATTCCTTAATAACATATCTTAATAACCCTGATGAATTCCCAACAATTCCTGGTTTATTGAACAATCTTGTTACATTATTAATTGCTAAAGTGTGATCTGTCATGAACTCTACTGTCATGAACTTTTCACGTTTCAAAGTGAGTTTTAGCTTTTCAGAAAGTGAATTTGAAATACACGTTGGATTTCCAACTATTAAAACTATAGTAAACAGCCCTGTTAGCTTACCGTAGATAGCACAATAGTAGCTTCTGCACAATAGCTCCAGTCTCACATTGAGGCAAATAGTCGTTTTAGAAGTTTCCCATCCACGTACATAGATGTTCCTTACAAAATATGTAACTTGACCAGATATGTTTCTCTGCACAGTCATAAGGCCTAAACTTTTAATTATTATCAGTGTTTCCAATCTGTACCTATACAATGTAAGGTGGGTAAAGAAACACTAAGAACTACAGTGCATTGTAGTGGTTATGGTGTTTTAGAATGGTTTGACTTCTTACTTAGGGTTGAGAGCTCTTACTCAGTGTGCCTGCTGATTGCTCTCAGCAAATGAGCTATGTCTTGCACTGCTGGGCATAGCTCAGTGAACAGGGCTTCCACTACTGTTACTGTGCAGTAGTGGAGGCAAGGATCAGTGCCCAGCAAACTCCAGGTATGTAGTGAAAGCATTCTAAAACAGGCACTTGCCAATGTAGTGGTTATGCTTTGAGTGTTCCTTTAACATGTGCTGCTAGAGAATGCAGCCTCCTGACTTCACTTCATGACCCAGAAAAATCTGTCTTAACAAACATTATAGATTCACCCTAGGAATGAATATTGTCAGC
Organism: Pelobates cultripes; assembly: GCA_933207985.1. NCBI lineage: Eukaryota > Metazoa > Chordata > Amphibia > Anura > Pelobatidae > Pelobates > Pelobates cultripes. Next base: position 140,703,828 of record OW240914.1, on the reverse strand, counting down.
AGACATTTTATACATATTTCATAGTAGAGCAAGTTGAACAAAGCTTTATTTTTCAAATAACCAAACAGATAATGCATATTCCATGACATAGTTACATTATGGAACAAGGCCAAACAAATCTTGTTTTATCATGTTGTAAGATAAAGTATACAATACAATAATTCAATATAATTACATGTCAAGTTGTGGATAAAACTAAGTGTTGTTTTATAATTACTAGTACTATTAACAAGCATTGTACTTATGATTGCCACCTTATGATAGGAAAATAAAAATAAAAAGTCCATATTGCTTTAGGATTACTATTAGCTATAAACGAAAGTTTATTGAGTAGATTGGTGGCCTAGTCAAATCCAGTCAAATCTTGGATTACTGTGTACAGTTATGTTACTCATATCATGGTTGGCTCAGAATTATAGAAGCTGTCCAATGTTCCATTTGTTCCAGGGCTGTGTTTTGTCTAGGCCTGATCTTAGTTTGAAGAATATTTAACTTTTTTCCCCTTCTACATGTAAATAAAAGAAATCTATTTAGACATTGCAGATGCTGTATGATATAATGGTCATATTGTACAATCGAGACATATCTGCACCTGGCAGACGGTTTCAAACATAAATGATGTAGACTCCCATCTAAACTTAGTTCATACTGCTGTGATTACGTCTTTAGGAAGTATTAGCAGTAGTGTACAGTGAGGAACAGTATAGTTCTAATTTGTCATGTTGATCACATTAGAGTAACTTTTTTGCAAAGCACACATTTGTTTAATCTAGAGCATGGAGACTCTGAACATAGGTGCTGCAAACAGTGCAGCACTGACAAAGGAAGCACCTCTAGTGACTGTCTAAGTGACTGCAGCTAGAGGTGTCCCTAGGCAGTAATGTAAACACTGTCTTTTTTCTGAAAAGGGAGTGTTTACATTGAAAAGCCTGTAGAGAAATGCTATAGACACCAGAATTACTACATTAAGCTTTAATGGTTCTGGTGACTATAGTGTCCCTTTCAGAGCTGGCTTTCATTTGATTTTGCATCTCTCACTATTTTATTATGTTGAAACATATCAAATTTTTATCTACAAAAGAAACAACCCTGATGTTATTCTCTGTTTCTTAAAAATATATCTCCAGCTTGTGGTTTGTAGAAGATGGAGGGTCATAGACGACTGCTGCACATTTCATTAGGGTGTACATATGCATTTCTTCTTTTCTGAATAAAGTGTAAATATTTGCATACTCCATAACCCTACTTACCAAATTTATGTTCCCATTTAATGTAACCTCTTCTTTCTATCCCATCCTCCTTCTGTTTTTTTTCACACTTCTTTTTTCATCCCTTGCTTATTTCTTTATACTGTAAGATTGGTTTGGACCAGGTCTTGAGACTCTGAGTAAATAGATCAGCTTCTAGCCTTCTAGCACTTTGCCAGTTCATCCACTTAATTTGAGAAAACCACATAGAGCCCTTCTGTTCCCATTTCAGTCAGTACTCTACCTCCCTTTAGGTCAGAATTTGCTACTATTTATTACTTATCTCCCACTCATCTCATCCTCATCAACGCTTCACTGCAATAAACAATCTTATCCAACATTCACAGCTTCTCTTAAATTCACAAGATTCTACCCTTATGGCATCAGGAAATACCTAGGGTCCACCTAAACATTCTCTGTCCTCCTCCTTAACTACTTTGCTAGAATCTCTGACATTGAACTTCTTACTATCATAAAGCTTCCACTTTACTTGCTGACAAAATCAGACACTGTTTTTAGTGACTCCCTACTTATTCCATCATACTTGCTCTCATTTTTTACTATCTCATTCTCTTTTGGCTGTTATTGATATTCCATCTAAATGACAGTACTCATCCCACTTCTTTAACAGCTATCCAGTCCATCAACTTCTCCCCTATATAGTCAAAATGTTGGTGTTTGCTGTGCACAACCAATAAATAGAATTGGAGAATAATTTCAGTTCAAACTGCAATTCGTCTAAATTTTGGGCCAATTGGGCAATTGGTCGAATTCCTAAACTCAGATCCGAAATATATCCGGATCATGAACCAACCAAAATGCAAAATAGGCAAGCATATTCTTTTTGATTTGTGATTCTTGATTCCGACAGTGGCGCCAAAAAAAAAAGATGATTTATTAGAAAAAATAGGTGGCTGGTGGCTAAGGCACAGTTACTAAATGTTGATTTTTATTTACACATCAAGAAGTGAGCAGTAGAGGGGGAAAAAAGAAGATGCAGTAAAAAAACAAATAAATTATTATTTAAGTACATTAACTAGCAAACAGGACTCACAGCTACCAAGAGAAGGTACATCCTTATGCAGAGTCTGGTAGCTCTTTTGGATGGCTTTCCACCCACTCCTCCTCACACCACCCCACCTCCTGGAACTCACTACATTTACAGATATCACAAATTATCTGACTTGCCAAACACACTAATTATGTCTCACAAACTCTCATTACCTGCTCAACTATCACACTACCTACCTGCAACCCCTGACTGCTCCAACCTCATCTAATTTTGCATTACTAAAAATCCTAATTTTATTAAGACACGGTGGCTCTTATTATGCTGCACTCTTTCTTTATTTCCCTCAGCAGCAAAGAAAAAATTTAACAATGAAATCAACACAGGAAACAGTCAGTAACATACATCTTCCATGGCAACCAACAGCCAATCAGGTTCCACTCTCCAGCAGAATAGGCAGTATTCCCTAAACTATTTCCTCTTTCTTTGCTGCTCCCTCAGTTAAGTACACTGATCCCATAGTTCCTTAACTGTGGTATTGATATCTGATATATTTATGGTATTATTGTCTTATAGTGTGTTATAGTACTATTGTCTTTGGTTTAATTCTCCTTTTTATTGAATATATGTTATGCTTAATATTTTGTATAAATACAATTTGTATGGTAAATGTTCCCCCTTCTGGTTCCCTTTAGCCTATTTTTAGGGGCTTCGGGAGGATTCTTATTATTTCTCGGTTTTATACCCTCAATTTTTTCTACCTACGATTGTTTTACTGCGTTCGCTGCGTTTTCGTGTCCTTTTTTCTCTTAATCTTTAACGGTCGCGGGTTTTTTCACTTTCTAGTGTTCGCGCATGCGTACCATTTGGTACTTTTTCCGTTCATTGGTTTTCTATAGGTTTTCTGTTTCCCTGCGAACCCATGTCTGGTACTTTTCACCGTTCGTGTGTTTCGCATGTACAGTTCATTCGCACGAGTCTGCGAATGCGCGCAATTAGTTTCTTTCAGATGTTTGTACACTTCACAGGAGTCTAATAGATTTTTCATGCGAACGAGCGGTTGTTTCGCAGAATTTCATGCTTTCTTTCCCGATAGTCTTGCCCCTTCACCTTCATTACCTTCTCCTGTCCGCTGATCGCACCCATACGGCTAACTCACGCTTACAGGACTTCTCGCGGGTGGCTACTTTCCTTTGAGATACCCTGCCTACCACCATCAGACTCTTCCCTAGTCTTCAATCGTTTAAAAAGTGCCTTAAAACCTATCTCTTTAGAAAAGCTTACAGCCTCCCAGAGTAATCTCTACCTCACATACCAGTCCCTCGCACTCTCCTAAAGGGAAGCACTCTATTCTCTCCTCCAGCTCTGCTTCACTCCACCATGTTTGATTACTACTTTTTTTTTTATTTCTTTTTTTTTTTCAGTTTTTCTTTATTTCGTAAAGACAAGTTATGGGGTACAGAAAAGAAGAGGGAAGCAGTCCGTTGTTACAGATCGGGGTTACATAACAATATGTGCATATAAATATACTTCCATCCCTGCTTGAGTCTAAGACAAACCCGGTGATTGCTACTTCTTGTCCTGTTGTGTTTTATGCCCCTCCTCCTAGAGACTGTAAATGCTTTGAGCAGGGCCCTCTTAAACCTATTGTTCCTGTAAGTTTTTGTAAATGTTTTATTTATTCATAAATCTCCCCCTCTGATAATATTTTAAAGCACTACGGAATATACTGGCGCTATATAAATACCAGTGATGATAATAATAATAACAAACATATAATATACAAATAGATCAATTTAGATTGTTTGTTAATGCTCCTCCTCTTTTCCCCTCTATTGGTTACTTTTCTCACTTGATCTGTGAAGCAAATGGCAGGGAATTGCTGCTATCAGTGTACTGCAAAATATATACATAATATTAAATTATATTTATATTTTGCATTATTCTGATTAGTTTATTTTTGCGCCCTTTTAAATTGGTCTGATCGAGTTCCTGAATAGAGTTTTCGGTACCAAAATTCTGCAAAAGCTGTACCAACATATGACTGAAATGTAGGCATCCTGAAAAATTTCTATGTTTGGGAAAAATGGTTTGCAAAAAGTCCCTGGCCACACACAGCCAGCATGCTCCTCCTCTGTCTGCACTTCACGCATATTAGTAATGGATTAGCTCCTTTTCTGCAATACAACCCACCATACCCAAAAACCTCAAACTGTTAAATGAAACCACTGGCAACAATATCAAAGCCCACTTGATGTGTTTTGTGTTGTATAGCCTCATTTGTATATATTGTGTACTATAAGTTTTAAAAGAACACTCCGAGCACCATAACACTACTGCTTGCCATAGCGGTTATAATTGACAGGATTGCCCAGTTATAAGTAGTCAAACTGTTTGCTTTGCTAATGTTTATTTAAAAATTATAGTTAGGGTGCAAAAAAGCAACAGATAACAAAACAAAACATTTAGATGCAAATTGCTATATACTTTGATAAATATCCCCCCTTGTTTCTGTTTCCCCACCTCCGTGCAGTATGTTCAGTTGCAGATAAGAGCAGAACTTCTAACAATGATTGATAGGGATCTCTATTCTAGGAAAGACTTAAAACAGACTAAACAGACGCCAATTCTGTTGTAAATAAAGATATATCGATAGAGCCCTTTCCTTTAGACGGCTACTATACTTTATATCTTACACATCGATATCTAGCCCTACTCCAGCTATATAGTGGGGGGTCCACTGAGTACACGTCTTTGATCTATTCAGGCAGTGATCCCTATTCCCACTGCAGGAGTTATTTATATAGTGAAGAATAATTTTTCTTATATCACTATATTCTTTCTAGTGCGTCTTTTGGATCCAACAAGCACTATGAATGGGGTTCTATGTGGTTAAGTCATTATGCAGACATCATGATTTCCGTGTAAAAGCTATTAATGTATCTAGAAAAAAGAAAAGAAACTGTGTATAAAAGGCGCTTATAAATAGTGAAGAGTAGTATAAAAGGATGCTACAACACTCTCGTGGGGGTCCCTCACACCCAACTCAAATTGAAAACTACAGAAAAGGTAAAAGAGCCACAGGCAGTTCACCTATAAGAGTGGAGCATATAATAATAATAATGGACACCTACCCAACATTAAGGGTCATCTGGTCCTAACGTAGTAATAACTTCCAATTCAGCATATATACAATGAAAAAGAGGAACATATACAGAGAAAATAATAGTGTAAATCTGAGTAACAGTATATTATATTACAACAATCATGAGAAATGCCAACTCACATATTTCAGAGCCCAAATGAGGATAGGCTCAAATCACTTGCGTTTTTTTACCGTCTGGTGGTACTGTCCCCTCTTCTTTGGACCCGTAGACAGAATCCCTCAGAAATAGAATATCAGAAAAGGGCGTAATATAGTGTAGTAACTTTAAACCAAGGTGAGTATATTTAATAAAATGAATGCTCACCTTATATTGAGCCTACTATTCGGCTCTAAGTAATCAGCGTGAGTGTCAGTTTAAGGGAGACACCAACCCTTCTTTGAGCAGCTTAAGTAGAGGTCAACCGGAACTTGATTAAAATTAATTTATTTTGCCAACAGGCAAGAAAATCCAACTGCATACAAATCAAATTAAAAGCAGAAGAAGGATAAAAAATGTCCCATAAATGTCCTTGTTTCCCGAGACGCGTTTTGCCCTGCTTGAGGGCTTTCTCAATCAGTTATTCATGTATCTAATGTATCTAGGTCTATTTATTTTTTAAGACCTTTAGAACCCTTTTTTGTTACACCACTCTATGTAGCAATTTCTACTTTATGGACTTTTTCTTTCCTTTTATTTCAACTTAATTGATGTACACACTTTAATGCACAAAAAACCTGTTTGTGCACGACAGGGAGGGCTTTAGCCCGGTGTGGCTTGGCCGATTGTTGGAGGGTGGCCCACCCCGAGGGCAGAGATTACACCTTCTATTCGGCTGTGCACCGGCGTTACAGCCGAATAGACTACATCCTAATGGCCCAAGAGGCCCTCACACTACTCCAACGAGCCAACATAGGACTCATAGCAGACTCAGACCACGCCCCCACAACAATACAAATCCAGTCCCCCCTACATAAACCCACTGAGCGGCAATGGAAGTTAAATGAAAACCTATTGCTCGACCTAACGGACAAGGAACAAGCCAGGCAAGCGCTGACACAATACTTTGATACCAACAACACACCAGACACTCCCCCCCTAACCGTATGGGAGGCACATAAATGTGTCATCCGGGGCCACTATATCAAAATATGCTCACAGCGCAAAAAAGAACGCACGCAACAACTGTCTACCTTAAACACACAAATCGCCACATTAAAGCAGGCACACAAACAAAACCAGGGGGAGGACGAATTTCATCAACTGACGGAGCTTAGGAGGCAAAGGCGGGACATACTATCCAAGGGACTTTTGCGCACCCTTAGAAAGTCAGCCCGATACTTCTTTGAGTACTCCAACAAGAGCGGTAGGCTTTTAGCCCGCCAGCTTCAGGACAGACGAAGGGCGAACCATATACACAAAATTAAAACAAGAGACAAGACTGAAACAAGTATGCCCGATGGAATCCAACGGGCCTTCGTGGACTACTACACAGACTTATATAACATCCCCACACCCACGACAGCCACCGCACATGCCCAACGCCGTCACCTAATATCGGAATACCTAGACCAAAATGTAGAATGACAACTTACACCTGAAATGTTGGAGGAATTAGAGCAACCCCTCACGATAGAAGAGCTAGCGGCTGCATTAAAACTTTCCAAGACCCATAGGGCTCCCGGCCCAGACGGCCTCCCAATAGCCTACTTACGAACATTCCGCGACATTTTACTGCCGAACCTTCTACGGGGCCTCGAGTCGCTTCGAGACGGGGAGAAATTCCCCACCGACTCATTAGCGGCCATAGTCACGGTAATACCCAAGGAAGGCAAGGACCCAACGAACTGCGCAAGCTACCGTCCCATATCCCTACTCAATGCAGACCTCAAATTGTTCGCCAAGACACTGGCCCTGCGAATCGCAAAGCACCTACCACACCTGGTACACTCGGATCAGGTCGGGTTCGTACCTGAAAGGGAGGGAAGGGACAACACCATTAAAGCCCTAAACATTCTGCAAGTAGCAAGGTCGCAACACCGGGAGCTTCTCCTTCTCTCGACAGATACCGAGAAGGCTTTCGACCGAGTGGACTGGGTGTATCTGGAGGAGACACTCAGGCACTTGGGATTCGGCCCTTATATGCGGTCATGGGTCCTCTCCCTATACACGAGGCCAATGGCTCGGATACGGGTGAACGGAGCCCTGTCCGCCCCCTTCCCCATTCGGAACAGAACCCGCCAAGGATGCCCGCTGTCCCCCCTCCTGTTTGCCCTCTCCCTGGAACCCTTCCTGGGGGCGGTCCGACGGGACGGGGGCATCGCGGGATTCACCGTTGGCCGACAAGAATATCGGGTAGCCGCATACGCGGATGATATGTTACCTCACCCAACCGCCTACTCTTCTGGCTGCATTCCGAAGATTTGGCTTGATATCTAACCTTAAGCTCAATACAGATAAGTCTGAGGATCTACACCTACCAGGCCCTCAGGATTCCTTCCCGATGCTACATACCCAATTTCGTTTCAAGTGGTGCCCCACTAAACTGAAATACCTGGGCATATGGCTACCTAAAGACATGACCCAACTGTACTACCAAAATTACCACCCGCTACTACAAACAATCCAGGCAGATATGAGAAAATGGGCCCCGCAATATATATCCTGGTTCGGACGCATTAACGCAGTCAAAATGAACCTACTACCCAGGCTGCTCTACCTATTCCAGACGGTGCTGATCGCGGTCCCCAGAGCGTTTTTCAGCTCCTTGACGACCGCCATCCGCAGATTTGTCTGGAACTCGCGCCCAACGCGCATCAAGAGAACCACATGGGAACTGCCAAAACTGTTGGGGGGAGCCGGCATGCCCTCAATAGAGACGTATTACCGGGCCGCACACTTACACAGGCTCACAGACTGGCACGCGCAACATCCCACAAAACAGTGGGTCACAATGGAATTAGAACAGTCAGGAGGACGCATACCCCCCACATTATGGCTACACACGGCCACATACGCAGACTTACTAACCCAAAATCCCTTAATGGATGCCACCCTGAGGGTCTGGATGGCTATCCGATATCGTCTACAACTTACCACTGCACCCAGCCCCCTGACCCCTCTCATACATAACCCGGACTTGGCGGATACGCTAACGCGCGGCGACTTAGCCGGACTTCAACCTACGAACTGGGCATATATGCACCAGTGGTTCAGTACCAACGGTCTCAAAACACTCAGGGAATTATGCCCAGACAGAACACCTACATTCTTAGAACAGTTCAGATACAGCCAAATAAAATCCTATTACTCAACCCTGTCGGGAAAGGGGCACTTACACAGACCCTTAACTGACTTCGAAACCTTATGTGTGCACCGCACACATATCTCCAGGGGTATCTCAACCCTGTACACACTACTCCTGACCCAGATGAACAGAGACGTGGAGCTTAGGTTCAAGGAACACTGGGAGAGAGATGCGGGAGAGACACTCACAGCACATGAATGGGACAAGATTTACACCCTTACACACAAATGCTCTATTAGCTCGAAATATCAGGAATTAAACTATAAAGTGCTAACACGCTGGTACAGAACGCCCGACACACTGCACCGCATGCACGAAACCATATCAGACACATGCTGGCGAAGTGGCACTCAACCTGGCACCTATATCCACTTATGGTGGTCATGCCCGGTAATTACCCCTTTCTGGGAACAAATTAGAGGGGAAATCAACAAAGTCACTGGCGCAGATATGCCCCTGGCACCCTTAACGATGCTTCTGCACCACACCCGAAGCCCTCTGAAAGTATACAAAAAATCTCTAGAGCTGCCGCTGCTCAATGCCGCCAAATCCCTCATCCCGAGGATGTGGAAACAGCCAGGAGCGCCCACCTTGGGGCAATGGGTGGCGGCAGTGGAAGACGTATACTTAATGGAAACCCTGACGGCCGACCTCCACGGGAAACCGGAGCGATGCGCATTGACCTGGTACCCATGGACCACATACGTGGCGGATAGAACAAGGGCCCCCGAACCAACCTAGCGGAAACGCACACAACACCCCGACAAGCTCCTCACACCCCGTAGGCACAGACACAACCTACCCAACTACCACACACAGACAACTGACAGGTCTCCCCCCGACTAAAACTGACACCTGAACGGCATTGCGCTGACCGAGACAACCTACCCACCCCACCAGGACCTGGAGCAATCCAGGACGGACAACCTAACGCAACCAGAAGCACAGAGACAGGTTTGGGACACGGGAACACTGGACCCCGGACAAACGATGAGACCCCAAAGCTCACGCGCCACACCCAGAGCACTGCACCTACAGTCAGTAAACTGCCTCTAAGTTGTATGGAAGCTCCCCCCGTACCTGCGACACATAGACAACCCCCAGACGACTAGCACGTTACTTAGCACCACGGTCTGCAGTAGGGACGACTTAACCTAGGTCGACAGACCCCCACCGGGGAACCGTAAGCGAAATAACTGGGTCCAATGGTACACATAGCATCCTAAGTAGCGTCGTACACCTAAGAGATACTGCCCAAAGGATACAACAGTAGCCGAGGTGATGACCCAGGGATAGCGTATGACACACTGTCAGCTAAAATCGCAGTCTGGATACGACAGTCGTTGCTAAGACCTGGACCCAGCCCCTGCTCCGTTAGAGCGCTAAGTATCTGTAGGCTATAGCCATGATAGCCTGGGGGGCCGATAGAGGAAACCCACAGAGGGGTCCATGTTGCTGCTGGAGCTAAACCTAGTCCGCACTAAGTTGTTCAAACTGCCTAAATGTACTTCTTCAGACTGACCAATGTTACACTATTTTTTCTGAAAAACTGAAAAATAAAGATTGTCAAAAAAAAAAAAACCTGTTTGTTTTTTTGCATATCATTTGGAGATTTGTCCTGAAAACTTTTGAACAGGACCTCCTTTATCAATTTATCGTTATTTATTCATAGGAAATTAATTGTTCCTTTAGTATTTTATCTTTATAATCCATTTATTATTAGTTTAAGCATATATTTGATAACATTGTATTTTTGTTGATTTTTTTGGATACATCGTATCAATCTGGTTTTAAACTTTATTTAGTATTAAAAGTTACATTTTAACTTGAGGGCACTCACTTTTTCTTTTTCCTTGCCTTTACTACTGCTGTAGTCCACTAAGGGTTAATCCCTACAAGAGTGCATCCTTTCTGCTTCCTACTTTCTTTGTTTTCTATAGCTATTCATAAACAGGACTATGCAACGTCACACATTTAGACGAGAGGAAAGGAGATTTAGTCTAAAGTAAAGGAAAGGGTTTTTTTACAGTAAGAACAATAAGGATGTGGAATTCGTTGCCTGAAGAGGTGGTTTTATCTTTACAGATGTTTAAACAGCAACTGGATGAATTCTTGCAAAAACATAATATTCAGGGATACAATTTTTAATTTGTGGGGTAAGAGCTTCTTGGCTGCCACTCGGATGAAGAATGAACTTTTTCCTAGTTTGTTGCACTATGGGAAAGCGCTTCAAACAGGTTTTTTTTGTCTTCTTTTGGATTAACAGCAAAACCATATGTGAGAAAGGCTGAACTTGATATGTATTTTCTCAGCCTGTAAATTAATTAATTAGCCATATGGATATCTACATATAAATTTTTAAGAACTCACATAAACTTATTAAATATAGGGGATAATTAAATATTATATTAAAATCTTGGAAGTGGTGACTCCCCTTTAATTCAGACCTTCTTTTAACCACTCAACGAGTACTGAAATTAGGCCATGGTAGAACCAGTACTGCTGCACAATGCAAATGTACCGTGGTGGGATCATTAATTAAATTATCAATGTCATACACCCCTTTTTTACACCCTTCAATTATAAAGCACAGTTTGAAATATGCAGCTAACCTCACCCTGTTTTATTTAAAGGGAATATTTTTTCCCTTGACTTTTAAATCTGGATTTAAGTTTGTTCCTATTTCAAAGTAAGCAGTTCTTACTTTTCAGAAACACCATGATGACTGTGCTTATTACAAGGGGAATTCCAGATATGACTTGTCCCACATTTTTTAACATAATAAAAATAAACAAACAAGAAATAAAGATACTGGTCTTTGATTAATGGATGTGCTGCACATTTAAAGATTTTCATACCTGCCAATATTACATGCCCACCACCTGGGACAGAAATGGGCAGACAAGGGCAGACCCACCTATGAAAGAGCAGGATCAACCATGAAAGCATTGGCCCTATCAAAAAAGTGGGCTTCCTAAAGACTGACTGACAGCCCCGATCTTATTGTAGACTATGCAGAGTGCAGCTAGTCCTAGTGCCTTATCCCTTCTACATCTTGAAATCTGGCCAGCAGATTCAACTGCTGGGCATATTTGAGAATGTGATCTGCCAGGCAGATTGAGCTGCTGGGTAAGTATGAGACTGTTTGACAGGACAACAAAATGTGCGACTGTCCCGGCAAACGTTTAACTGCCACCTATGGGTTTTTTTCAGTTTCTTTCAATGAGCTCTGCCTAAACCAGGAAGTAGCTGAGATTTGTCACCAATTGTCTTCAGTTCGATGTGACCTAGACATATATTACATCTTTGTGTCAATGGGCAGCATGTGAAAAGTGCTAAACTATTGTAAGTAGAACTAATTTGCTCTTCAATGATTCTAATGAGTAGATATTATATTCTTTTCCACGATTTCTTAATTGCCCTCCTACTTCACTGGAATTCTAATGCAGAAGAGTACTTTTCTTGTCCTGTCCATAGATATATATAGCTGTTTTAGATAGGCCTGTACCCGGCAACTGATTTTTGGGAAAGTAGATTACCCCTCAGGAGCAGTTTCACTTATCTCATAGGTTTAGTGGAACTGCTTTATAGACTGACAACAGCCTTACTGCAATTGCTATTGATTTATACAAAGCTAACCTAATTTTTATTTCTATTCTGCTGTGGTTTTTAAAATTGCTACAGCTAAAAGTTACTCTCAGAAGTGATATGAAGGTACTAACTGCAGAAGAACCGTTTCTATAGCCCACAATTGTTACGGAGATTAGAAGGCCAAGAGGTTCTCTCTGAAGATGAACCATCAATCATAGAAGAAGAGAGTGCTAAGACAAGACAGAAGAGAATAAAAGGAGACTCTCTACAGAGGTTAACAGCAATACAGTGGCATATAAGCTGTAGTAAGTGCAGTCATCAGTATGGAGAGTTGTCAAGGAATCCTCTGTTCCTTATATGTGTTTAGGCATAACAGGTTTAGCTCGTAAGGTAGTGAGATACTGATAAATGTAGAGTGCTTAACATTGAAGTCCAATTCTAATGATGGCAGCTCAATACCTTTTGTGGTGTGGATGCACAATGATAATTCTGATAGTGATGTCCCTAAAGTATATCAAGTGTAGCAGTTTAAGTCTAAGAAAAATAAACTGTTGAATTAAAGAATTCAACAACAAAGGGTTTCTAGTCACACAACTAGATTCCACTATCTAATAAAGGCTACGAAATTTGAGCTGCTGAATCCTGTAATGATTTAATGGCTAAACAAAATAATGTGAGTCTACGCAGTTGGAAATGGTCTTGAGAGCAAATAGCCTGACCTGTAGAGAATCCATCTATCTGGTCAAGGGAATATAACCTGCCAGATGGTGAATGATGTAGAGTTTGAGATCATGTGTTTGTGGAATAATGAGAGGACTGTGCAATGGACAGTAGGGCTTAGTTCAGCCACAGCCTCTTATAATTTTGGCAGGTTCTGCCTACTTCAGTGCAGTAGTCAGGTCTCCATGGGCTTCAAGCAAATACTTTACTGGAATTGATTTACTGCACAAAAATCCTTGCTCCACATTTGAAGGTCTACCCTGTCATTACCATGGATTTGAGAGCCATTAATGACCAAATTAAGAACATTACAGAGAAACATATATCTTATTGACCTGAGACAATGCGATTACAACATATCTCTTAGTCCATAGGCAAGTACCTTGACAAAACCCCTATGTACAGCATTCAGCAGTGGTTAAAGAGGGTTAAAGAAATGCACTCCATAGGGGCCATGATCGCCTCTATGAAACAGAAGTCAGACAAATATGTAACAATATGGATCTATTGGATCACACATATATGTAAATTTATTGTATATGAGCGCTTACACATGAGGTTTCTTGTCCCTTTTACTACTGTTGATACATGTCAGGGGCATCAGGTGCCTGGATTATGAACCTCAACCAAGAGCACTCACACCCGTCACCCCTACCCTCCTTTGTCTCTCTATCTCACTCTCTCACCCTTTTCCACCTTCTTTATCTATCCTGATCCCCCCTTAAATGGAAGGGAAGTGCTCACCTCCTATTTTTTGCAATCGTGGGATTGGTAGGATCCCCTTGTGTTTTTACCCCTTAGTCTATAGGCACCCAGACTGAAAGGGCATATCATATCATTCTAAAAAATAAGGAACAGTGGGCATAGATAACTGACAATCTGACCATATGTGCATACAGATTTCTGTCAGAAAGGTGTATTGGAGAAGATAACCAAGCATTTATAAAAAATTTTTTTAGCATGTATGTACTAAGAAAAATAATTAGGTGGCATATTATTACATAGCGATATTAAAATATTTTGATGACAGTATTCCTTTAAGTAACTTTACATACAAATACTGCACATAAATAAATGGTAAACATTAATATTGGTAAATTGATAAGAAACCTCAATTAGAAAATTTAGATTTTGGCAAATTATGTGTGAGGTTCTGCTAAAGCAGAATATAGTAAATATATAATACATAATAAATACATAAAAGAAAACATTTTTATTGTAGCTGTTTGGGGTCTATTTAGAAGCATGGGCTTGGAGCTGCCACTTTATTAGCCCCTATGTTGATCTGGCCTACTTGTAATAGTGCATGTTTGGGGCAATACTCACTTACAGGACCAGACTAGGACACAAATTTGACCTGAGCATCTAAAGGCAGAGCAGCCCAGTATGAGAGGGCGGAGACAAGAAGATGCGTGCTGTGTCATCATCAATTTTACGCCTCCCTCCCCCAAGTGGGCATGTCATTCTGATGCCCCATCCAGGGCAGACCACGCACAGGACCCCGCTGAAGAGTTCTCACAGGGGAAATTAACTGTTTTTATTTAATGGAGTGTAACTGAATTTAATGTAATGCTTATTCTGTGTTTATTGGTAACTTGTCTCTGCTTATGAGATTACATATTTGGGGTAGGCTGTTTACAGTGTTGCATGTGGGTAGACTACATGTGGTGTTTAGTGTGTGTGGAAACCTGCTTGTGGGGTTGCATGCATGGGGTAAACTACTTGTGGTGTTGTATGTTTGTGAGGAGGGACTGTGTTCTGCTTTTGAGGTTAAGTGTGTGGGGTTGCATGTTGGGGAGAGGCTGCTTGAGTGGTTGTTTGAGAGGAGTGGGTTGTCTGTCTGTGAATGGGGCTGTTTGCAGTTAAGTGTGTGTATAGGGGCTGTAGAGTGTATTTGTGGGGGAGTGATGAGGGCTGTAATGTATGTGGGGATAAGGGCTGTAGAATGTAAGCGATAAGTTCCCTGCATTGTCCTCCATGTCAGAAAGTTGTCATGGTTAACCATGGCAACGCTCTGATACTTTCCCTGGCACAGGCGGGAAGTAACTGTCTGCACCCTAAGGGGGTGCAGACAAGGTGGCTTTCCCACTGGACCACCAGAGTACACAAGGTAAGCCACAAAGACGAGGGAATAAAAGTTAGTTTCGCTTTGTTTTAAAATTAAATTATGTTTTATTTTTATACTTGCTTGACAAACCCAGAACATCAGTCTCCCTAGCCCATACTTGTACAGTACATGTATAAGTGCTGACCCCATCTTTATACAGATAGCAATTACTATGTAAGCATCAAGCCTCTAAGATTTAGTGATTCTTGCTCCAAAGGTTGCCCTGTGGAAGCCACCAGGAAATCTCACTAGCAAACAGAGTCTGGTTACAGTTATGAGAAAAACAAAAATAATTTTAATCTTGACTGCTGACCAATCCCCACTCCCCACAGCCCCCAACAAAAACACATGAGACCAGAATTATGGGTAAGGGCAACGACCACAGCTTTATTAAATTTACAACTATTTTAAAGGACCAGCATTCCATCCAACTGTCAGCTGTTGGCTAACCTACCCCAACAGACATATCCCACTTCCTTGTCCAGAGTTCGTATCAGCCTGCCTACCGCCATCAGCCCTCGGCAGGCTGCGACTCCCTAAGCCGACTCATCATTTCACTTCACTTTCCATTTCGCTGGCCAGGAGCAACGCCGGTGCTGTGACAACGAGAAAACAAAACCAGAACCATGCACAGACACCAGAAAACCCAAAAACCATTTATCAAGAAACACAGGGAGGGTGGGCAGGAAAGAGTCCCTTGTTCCTCCTTTTCCCCTCCAACTTGCAATAATGTTATACCTTCGTGCCAACCTCCTTACTTGTGGGCAGTAGTCATGTCTGCCCTTCCTTTCAATCCAGGGCAATACTTTCTGAGTTTCTGTATTTCATGATGTATTTGTGACATATTTGGTCTCCCTTCAAAACTTCTCATGCAAAACTGTCCAATGGTTGTAATAATAACTAGTATTTATATAGCGCCTTTCTCCTAGTGGAGAAACACACACTCTTGGAATTAACCAAATCAGCAGGTGAATAGTAATAGATGTTATTATTACCCAATTGATGGTACTCATTTTATCGACCACAGAAGGATGAAGGGCTTTGTTGATCTTTTTGGGATTTGAACCTTTGCATCGACTTTGCATTATTTGAAGAGGCTTTGTAATCAGGGAATTTACCAACTGAGCTACCTCACCAGTTCATGTTATTTAAAAATATGTTTAATCTGATGTTTTAGTTTAAAATTTTATATCATATGCCCACATGCACAGCTTTACATATTCTTATACATTTCTACATTTCAAAAATCTTTATTCAACAAAGTGTTATTCATCTTTTTATTAAAAAAAAGCAAGCAACCAAAAACACTATAGAAGGAAAAGCTTTTTTTAAATTTTTTTATTTATTTTTTTGCCAGTTAAGCATAAGATCTGTTTATAGATGTTGACTAGTAGAATCATTTGGAAAGAGGGCACTGATGAGAAATGCTGACTTTAGTTCTTAGCCTCTAGACAGCAGCTTCCAAAATGAACGATCAGAGCAATAAATGTTTATTACAGGGAAGTTGGGAATATTTATGGGGTGATGTCCCCAAACCAGTAAGGGAGGCTGCAGTAGAAAGAAGTGTCACCACACCTGCCATGCAAATTATAGGGTGTTACACCAAAGCCTGAGGCAAATACCAGGGGTGTGCTCTATGTCTTGGGAGTAACAGAGATGGTATAAAACCAGGGTGAATGCCAAGAGCAGATAGCCTGGAATCTCCAAGGCAAGGTAAGGCATAACATTTAAAGGGCATTATGCAGGTTCTAAATGATGAGAGGCATGGCATTGAGGACAGGGAGACAATCAAGGGAGGATAAACAGGGCTATCAAGGGAGAATAAACCTAGGAAGGAGCAACATTCAGCATGGGACTAGAAAAGGGGGTTTTGACAACAGGATGAATGTGCACTGGCAGAAGCAAATGAGACTGGATGAAGGTTTTTTTTTTTTTTTAAATTTCTTTACTAAAATGAAAATTGGTGGAAATGAAAAGTAATTTCAATGTAAATTTCATAATTTCAGGCCAATACTGTTGAATTCAAAACATTTTCCAAGTTTCCAAGTCAGCTATGCTTCCAGTTTGGCTAATTATGCTTTAAATTTGAAATTCAATTTGCATTTCTGGCAATTCTAACATTAGTAAATAATCCTGATATTGTCTCTGATCTGTTCTTAAACAAAATGCTAGTTTAAACAAGCACGGCTGAAGGGGTAATGGTAATAGAAGTCAAGGGTCACTAGATAATAACATGGTGCCTAAAGTATGAATGCTGTGTGCTTTAGTGTAGTCTCTTTAAAACCACAATATGATTTGTGTAGTCTCTTTAAAACCACAATATGATTTGTGTAGTGTCATTAAAACCATAATATAATTGTCATTGCAGAAAGATGAAGGCCCTAACATTCCTTGCATGCTGTTTGTTGATTGCATCGTCCAGTAAGTATCTTCCAACTTTTCAAACACCTTTTAAAAGTCATTCCATTCCTATATTTCTCCACAAGCTGGGGGAATATGGGTGATTGAATGAAGACCTGTCTATATGAGCGTTCTCCTGCTCTCTTTTGTCAGAGAGTTTTATACTGATACAGAGAACTTTAAATTGAGATCTACAGCCTGGTCCATAAATATTGGGACATCGACACAATTCTAATCTTTTTGGCTCTATATACCACCACAATGGATTTGAAATGAAATTAACAAGATGTGCGTTAACTGCAGACGTTTAGCTTTAATTTGAGGGTATTTACATCCAAATCAGGTGAACGGTGTAGGAATTACAACAGTTTGAATATGTGCCTCATTTCATTTCAAATACATTGTGGTGGTGTATAGAGCCAAAAAGATTACAATTGTGTCGGTGTCCCAATATTTATGGACCTGACTGTATACATTTGCTAGCACAAGGTATAGATAACATTTAATGCTCTTTAAAATAATGATATTTTTGTGTACCATGACACACTTTAAGTACGTTAAAGCAAAGATGTAAGGCAATCATACATACCTAAGTAAGTGGTAAATGGGAATTGTGATAGACAGACCTACCTCTGACTGCAAGTTTGTAGGTAAGCTAGAATGTATATTTTTTTTACATTTGAAATTGCTGACCAGAGCCTACACCCAATAAAAGCCTTCAATTTAATATTGTTGGATAAAATTCTGAAATGATTTAATATTTTTAATCAAATTTAAAAATGATTTAATATTATGAAAAATATTTTATTGTTTTTCATATTTTGATGATTTTTATATATTGATATATATGTTTTATATTTGTTGTTTTGATATTTTAGTATTATGAAAAAAAGAATTGTAAATGTTTGAACACATTTTAAAAAAAAATAATTTGCAAAGCTCATGCAACAATATTAAATTGAAGGAATATTAGGACAATTATATCTTAGAGGGCTTGGGGTGGAGGACAATTTCTTTTTTTAGGATGGCCATCATGGGCAGATGACAAGAATGAGGTGTCTAGGCAGCAAATGTTGCCACACATGAATAATATTGCAGGGTGATTCCCTCAATAAATGATTGGAATAGAAACATTGTTTGCAAAACATTTAGTATAGATATGTAATTGGATTAAGTCTTTCTCCATGAAAGATTACCTTACCATTATCAGTTACTTAAATGTTTATTAATGGGTTATTGATAACTTCTACTTATTGCAAATTAACTATCTATACATGATAGTCTACTTCTTATGTATGAGATATCTGAACTTCTTTATAAAATACACATTTGTAAAAATAAAACAACAAGAAGCTGGTGTCATACACAATGAGTATAGTCTCTTCCGCTACCCTGGTTGAATTCTTGAATTACTCTCTTTAATCAATGTGAGCAAATAGGAGATCTATGAATCCATCTTACGTCCCAGCTCCCTTGTACGGTTCCATTTGTGACCTTGTGACTATGGGTGATGGGATATGACATTGGGTTCCTTATACCGTGAGTATTATCAGTCTACTAGTCGGAGAACAGTTACATTTTTGCAGCTTCAAAGGGCCTATTGATTTTGTCTCTAATGTGCTCTTGCATGTAAAGATGTTATCTCTATTACTCCATTCCTTCATTGATTAACATAATAAAGAATTAAAGATTGTTTCATCACTCATGTAGTATAGCTTGCAAGGGAAGAGGAAAATCCTTGCTATCCTACAGTAGACCACTATTGATGGTCTTTAACTTGGAAAGTTCTGCAGTTGTTAAAGGGACATGTATCACTTTGAGACAAATGTCTCATTAAAAAGATTTGGCTTTGAATGAGACATTTGCCTTACTCCTTAGGATGAAAAAAACAAGGTAAATAGTTTTTTTCAAGTTTACCTAATTCTTCTTTCTTATGGTTTAAACATAAAAACAGCAGCAGAAGTAGGAGTATTTTACCATATAGGTCCCCTGAAGTAAAAGCAATATATAAAGAAACCGTTAATTGTATAAACTGCTTGGCCACACACATTTTCAATGTATTTAATGATTATGGAGATTTATTGGAAAATTGTCATACTAAGCTATTTCTTTCTCTTCTTTTCACTTTCTGCAGGTGCTCAGTACTGGTGGAACTCCTTTCCTGGATCATGGGGGAATTCTAACTCTGGAGGAGGGGGGTATAATTCTGGAGGAGGAGGTGGGCACTCAGGATCATCAGGGGGTTATAACTCAGGAGGAGAAGGGTCATCAGGGGGGTATAAGCCTGGGAATTCAGGAGGAGGAGGATCATCATCAGGAGGCTATAACCCTGGAGGTGGATCACCAGGAGGTTATACTCCTAAACCTGAGCCTGGACCTAACAAAAAGTGTGAGTTGAGCTGCATAACTATTACTGGAAAAAAGGACACTGCTGAATGTCCAAGAGGTAAGATAGTATTCAAGCCACTTCACTATCACTATATATCGTAATCTCCTTCTCCTCTGACATCAAGTCAACTACCAAACCCTGTTGCTTTCATATTTTAAAAAAATACAGCTTGAATCTGCCCCTTCCTAAAACCAGATGAACCTAAGTTGCTCATCCATACCATAGTCATAATGAATAAACCATGCCATAAAATTATAATAAATGCTCATATTCTTGCCTTCTCAAACTTCCCCAAGTCACTGCTCTGTCAGTATTTAAATTGGCTTCTTATAGGCTTCAGGGTTCAGTTTAAAATCAAAGTGGATGTGTACATTTCTTCAGAACACTGTCTTTATCTACCTATCCTCTCTAATAAATATGTTCTAGTCACTTTGTTCTATAGGATACCTGCCCATGTTCTCTTCCCATTCTCTCGCCTTCAACTCTTGAAGACCACTTTAAGGAATTCCATTCCCCATTCTGTTACACTTGCCCCCAGTCTTCATTTCTTCAAAATTACTGAAAGCTCACTTCTTCAAGAAGACATTAATTAAACTGTTAAAGCAACTCTGTCACCTTCAGGAGTCAAGCTCTTTTGTTCTCCTCAGCTGTCACTGATATTGGATGAGGGCTTGACAAGGCTTAACAAAAGGTATCTCCACCTTTTGTCAAGCTCTGTCAAGAGTAGGAATAATACATAAGACAAAGTTGTCCCTACTTTGTCTTATGATATCTTTTGACTGTATTCCAACACATTTTGTGTTTATTAAATTCTTAATTTCATTCCTTTGGAGGGGAAGGGGGAGATAGACAGAGCTGTTTCAACATAGTTTCTTACCCCTTCTTTCCTCATACCTCCACCAATCCACTTTTTTCTTCTCCTCCAGCTGCGTTATATACATCTTATTTTATGTATGCAATGCGTTTTACCTTTTTCGTGTACTCTGCTAATTTTAAAATGTAATGCTCGAGAATCATTGGGACACCTGCTTGCACAGTGCATGTGTGGAAATCCACTAACAACGCTTCTCATACTGAAGTATTGATAGCAATGCTTCTCTATGAGAAGCACCCATTTTTTATTTGAAATCCAGTTCAAAGTGAGTGAATCAGGAAACCCTTTTTAATTTGATTAAAAATATATGATTACACGTCTTATATTGTCTTTATTTATAATGCACACATATAAGTGAATACTTATTTTAGTGCATATCCTCCTTTGCCTTTGTGCCATCGGGACAAGGTATTTTTAAGTCCTTTTTGGTCACAATCACTTCTCTTCCACTGTTTATCCAAGACATGCAAGTAAACAGAATGTGGTATTTATTCATTAATCCTGGTGTCATGTGGCATGAGAACAGGGCCGGAGTGGGAAGAAAATTCGGCCCGGGCATTTTTTAATTACAGCGGCCCACTAAAAAGGGGGCGGGGCCAGATGATCACCAATGACAAGCACACCCCATCACAAAGTGAGCATGTTGCTTCAATGCTCTTCCAGGGTAGACCATTCGCAGAGCTCTGCTGAAGAGCTCTGGCATGAGAAAAATACCCTGTATTTGTTCTGCACAGTGCAAGCAAATTTAATAACATGCTTGCACTGTGTTTGCTTGAAATTTGTCTCTGGTGTCTCCATAGTTGGGATACCAGGAGACAAAAATGCCAGGAAAGCATATTGCGCAGTGTGTGTGAGGGTGCTCTGTGTGTGTGTGTGTGTGTGTGTGTAAGGGGTGTAGTGTGTGTGAGTGATGGTTGCTGTGTTTGCATGAGGGTGCTATGTGGGTAAGGGTGCTGTGTGTGAGATGGGTGCAGTGTGTGTGTGCTGTGTGTGAGTGGGTGCTGTGTTTGCATGAGGGTGCTATGGTTCCACTCACACACTGGAACCATGTCCTGTGGTCCGATAAGACCAAGATAAACCTATTTAGTTCAGATGGTGTCAACTGCAGGGCCGGCGCACGGATAGCGCCGGCCCTGCAGAGACCGGCAGGAGAGATCCTGTGATCTCCCTGCCGGCCTCGGCCCCACGGCCCACCGCGGCCCACCGGGCATTTGCCCGGTGTGCCCGATGGCCAGTCCGGGCCTACATGAGAATATATAAAAGGTACTCTGCACCAGTTTCAGCTATTCAAATTGTGCATTGCCTCTAGTACAGAAGGTGCTTCTGACCAAAGAGGATATAAAGATGGCTGCTCTCATGTGGTAAGGGTAAGTCAAAAGATGTGTGGAACATAGATAGTAAGCAAATGTATGCATTAAAATTAATACACAAAAAGGATATATGAGCAATCTCTAAGTTTTAATAATAACATAAAATTGCAGTTTTCTTTTAAAGGAGTCATATACAAACCTACTGTCGCTTGCTCTTTGTTTAGTAAATTACAACTATGCAAAATGCAAAGATGCCGTTATTTTGTAACTTTTCATTTTTTTCTGCTATATTAGTACGTCACACTACATGAATCTCTTAAAGGGACACTCCACTGCCCAAATATTTTTAATCGCTATTTAGTAGATATAGCCTAATGGAAAAGTGCATGCATTTAACTATGCATTTTTTTCTTTGGGGTACATCTAAAAACAGCTTGTGAAATCTGCAGATCCTTCTGAAGCTTTTGGAAGCCCCCCTTCTAACCCTAAATTTTGATGACCCTCTATCTTAAGCTCCTCCCCTGACCCTCCCATATTCTACCGTTTAACACACCTCTTAGAACACTTATTTACAGACACACACCAATACACAAACACACACAGACATGCATAGGCAAACACACACACACAGACATGACACATATACATACATGGACAGGTACACACAGGCACAGACACACACACATAGGCACAGAATGGTAAACA
Organism: Pelobates cultripes; assembly: GCA_933207985.1. Lineage (NCBI taxonomy): Eukaryota > Metazoa > Chordata > Amphibia > Anura > Pelobatidae > Pelobates > Pelobates cultripes. The sequence continues at coordinate 140,681,026 of OW240914.1, read as the reverse complement.
TATGCACACACAGACAAGCAGAAACAGGCATACACACACACACACACACACACACACACACGGAGAGTGGCACAGACAGACAGACATAGGCACAGACACACACAGGAATACAAAGGCACAGACAAGCACACACAGACACACACAGACATACAAATACACAATAAAAGGATGTGCTTGTACTTTGCCTTCCTAGACAACAGTTTAGCAGGGTTGGCAGCTGTAAGTCTTCTGTAGGGAGAGCACCCAGCACACCGCGAGCTCTGCACTTCATGGTGTGCCAGTCTCCTCATGAAGACTCTTGTAGACCTCTTTATGGATCTCCATTCCCCATTCTATTAAACTCGCCCCCAGTCTTCATTTCTTCAAAGTAACTAAATGTGACTACAAGCTGTTAGTAGCATCTTTTAAAGTTGAATTAACACAAGATATACAGTAAATGTTTGCAAAGCTTTAATTTTTCTTTAATGCATTCTCCTTTTTATACAGGATACACCCCGACAAGCTGCATTTGTGGGAATGGATGTAAAGACTTTGACTTTGAGAACGACCTCAAATGTAGCTGCTACTGTAATAATGTGCCATTCACCAAAGCCCGCTGCTGCAAGGTTGCATAAAGAGCTCATCTTTGGCCCATCTTTCACTTATTTCACTTCCTTATTTTTGTACATTAGTTCACTGCAGAAACAACAATATCATAATAAAGAAAAATATTTTACAGTTTTGATTGTGGGTATTCATTGTTAATAGTGCAATAACAGAAATAAATGGGGGAGATTTTTGGTGTAATAGGAGGAATTATAGTGAGAGATTATATGAACTAATAGGAGGGGTTAAAGAGAGGTGAAATGGAGTAATAAGCAGTAATATAAGGAGTTATAGAGAGGTTATATGGAGTAATAAGAGGAGTTACAGGGAGAGGTTATATGGAGTAATAGGAGGGGTTATAGGGAGAGGTTATATGGAATAATATGAGAGGTTATAGAGAGTAATAGCATGGGTTATAGGGAGAGGTTATATAGAGTAATAGGAGGAGTTACAGGGAGAGGTTATATGGAGTAATAAGAGGAGTTACAGGGAGAGGTTATATGGAGTAATAGGAGGGGTTATAGGGAGAGGTTATATGGAATAATATGAGAGGTTATAGAGAGTAATAGCATGGGTTATAGGGAGAGGTTATATAGAGTAATAGGAGGAGTTACAGGGAGAGGTTATATGGAGTAATAAGAGGAGTTACAGGGAGAGGTTATATGGAGTAATAGGAGGGGTTATAGGGAGAGGTTATATGGAATAATATGAGAGGTTATAGAGAGTAATAGCATGGGTTATAGGGAGAGGTTATATAGAGTAATAGGAGGAGTTACAGGGAGAGGTTATATGAAGTAATAGGAGGAGTTACAGGGAGAGGTTATATGGAGTAATAGGAGGGGTTATAGAGAGAGGTTATATGGAGTAATAGGAGGGGTTATAGAGAGAGGTTATATGGAGTAATAGGAGGAGTTATGGGGAGATATTATATGGAGTAATAGGAGGGCTTATAGGGAGAGGTTATATGGAGTAATAGGAGGAGTTATAGGGAGAGGTGATATGGAGTAATACGAGGAGTTATTGGGAGAGGTTATATGGAGTAATAGGAGGAGTTATTGGGAGAGGTTATATGGAGTAATAGGAGGAGTTATAGTGAGAGGTTACATGGAGTAATAGGAGGAGTTATAGGGAGAGGTTATATAGAGTAATAGGAGGGGTTATAGGGAGAGGTTATATGGAGTAATACGAGGAGATATTGGGAGAGGTTATATGGAGTAATAGGAGGGGTTATAGGGAGAGGTTATATGGAGTAATAGGAGGGGTTATAGGGAGAGGTTATATGGAGTAATAGGAGGGGTTATTGGGAGAGGTTATATGGAGTAACAGGAGGGGTTATAGGGAGAGGCTATATGGAGTAATAGGAGGGGTTATAGGGAGAGGTTATATGGAGTAATAGAAGGGGTTATAGGGAGAGGTTATATGGAGTAATAGGAGGGGTTATAGGGTAGGTTATATGGAATAATAGGAGGGGTTACATAGAGTTTATATGAAGTAATAGGAGGGATTATATAGAGTTTATATGAAGTAATAGGAGGGGTTATATGGAGTAATAGGAGGGGTTATAAGGTAGTTATATGGGCAATGGACCTGAATCCAGGATCAGCAATAGCACGGTTTTCGTAACCTGAATTCAGTACCAAACTACACAAAAGGAAGCCTTTCGTGCTATACTTCATTGCCTATATCCGCAATACCCTCTGGATGACAGTGTGTACCACAAGAAGAATTGAAAGACTGGATTCACCCTGTATGGTTATAAGCAACTCTTACATTTTGACATTCAAAAGGGTGAGATCATTGTTTTGTTGATAACTCAGAAGAAGTGTTTCTTTTTTTTCTCCTTTGTTTGCTTTTCTGCTTTTTGCATATAAGCTTTAGGGCTTAGTAGACTGTGTATAGATATAAATAATTCTTTTTCATTTATTTATTTATTTATTTTTTAAGTACATGGACATTTTTTTTACAGATATGGAGAAGGAAGGAACTTGTTAATGTATCCACCTCATCAAGGACTCATAAATTGCGATTGATGTATTGTCTATATTGTCACGGATGCAACCTACTTCAAGAGTGTGCGTGACGTAGTTGTGGTGGTGAAAGGGTTAACGTTCACTATTTGTCTGCACTAGACTGGAACTAATGATAAAATCCCCCTTAACACCACCCACACTTAAGCATAATAATATGAATATTACAATTTTTATGCCTCCACTACCAATTCATAAATGGAGTGCCTTGGTTCCCCAGGTAAACTTAATAATAAAAACCCACCAAATACAAGTTAGCACAATACCTATGCAGTTGCAAAACACTCATTAATTACTCTCTTCAGGTAATGTGATTCTTTAACAGACAAAGGCAGAACTTAATAAAGGAATATTTATTATGAGCAAAAAATAGTCACAGTGTTTACAAAAATATAGATGACAATCAAATTAGTTACACCAACAACAGATAAAAACAAAAGGGATAAAATAACAGAAATCACTTACTCAGGTATTTTAAAGTAAAACTTCTCCTCAGGGGGTCTCTGGTAAGGGAGATGGTGACTCACTCAGAATTAGATTCTGGCCCCCAAGCAAGTACAAACAGATTTCAGAATCGTTAGATATATACACTGTGTATTACCAAGCCTGGCCTAGAGGTGGAGATAAGGCAGGCCTATGAAACAATAAGTGACCACTCCCTTGTGTTCCAGAACAGCTTCAATCCAAATGGAAGCATTCAGTTCTATCTCCTTTTATGTACTTGCCACAGAAATAAGAATTGCCTCTATGAATTTGTTACCATTTTTCCATTCCATAGATATGTCATACTACTTGTGACCCAATATAGCGGACATCACAATCCCTTCCCGTACGGCTAAGTTACGCAAATCACGTTTGGGCTTGATTATGCTTGTTGAGGCTTAATTATTAATCTATGGGTACGTATTAATGTTTCTTTTGGATATGATACTTGAACACAAGGTTAATGATCATTAACATATCAAAGAAATTGACTCCTCAATTAAGAGGTAGAGGCCATATGGCTGAAGTTAGCTAGTTTACATTGGAACTAGAAATCCAGGCATCTCAAGTGTAGAATCTCACACCCTGCAGAGCCTTTGATTAATCAAAGGATCAATCCATGTTGCAAACCATCTGCCCCCCTTCACATTCCTATACCATTTACATTATTCCTTCTGTCATCTGACCTTGCAACCAAGTGGCCAATTCATATATGCACTACACAAATTACATTGAATGGCAATATTCTATTGTGCAACAATGAATTATGCACCCTTGGCGTGACATACATAGCTACGCAATGTTTGAGACAATTAATACTGGGTTAGGATTAATGATCTTTTTAGTTTTCCTGTAGGGCTTGGAGTGATGTGCCTTATCGCCTTGTCTAAAAAAACATTTTCTTTATAACCCCAATTTTTTGTTCACTGATAACAAGCCCTTTTTATTGGTAATAGCTTATGTGAATATATTACTTTGAAAGTGCTTAGTACTTTCCAATATGTATGTGTATGTGCCTGCTAGTGAGTGAGCTTGTGTGTGTTTCAGTGAGCTTGTCTGTAGTGAGCATGTGTGTGAGTGAGCTTGTCTGTAGTGAGCGTGTGTGTGTGTCAGTGAGCTTGTCTGTAGTGAGCTTGTGTGTATATCAGTGAGCTTGCCCGTAGTGAGCTTGTGTGTGTCAGTGAGCTTGTCTGTAGTGAGCTTGTGTGTGTCAGTGAGCTAGTCTGTAGTGAGCGTGTGTGTCAGTGAGCTTGTCTTTAGTGAGCTTGTGTGTGTATCAGTGAGCATGTCTGTAGTGAGCATGTGTGCATATCAGTGAGCTTGTCTTGTCATTGATGATCTAAGCCATGGAGGAGGGTCCAGCCATGGCAAAACTGGCACTGTGTGGGAAAAAAGATGAGTAAAAACACCTTTCTCATGCGATCAGAGGAGACATGTATCTAAACAGACACTGACAGACACACAGTCTGTGACCGAGACACACAGGCACACATTCTCTGACTGAGACACACACACACACACACACATTCTGACAGACATACACTGACAGGCACACAGTCTCTGACTGGGACACACATACACTAACTGAGACACACACACACAAGACACTGACAGACAGACACACACACACACATTTTCTCACACGCTCACAAATTGCTATTTTTATTTTAATTTAAATCCACCCAGCCTCCTTTCCTTTGGGAGAGCTGAGAGGATCTTTCCCTGGCGTCCAGTGGGGCTCCTCTCTAATCTTTCTACAGTTCCTCTCTGCTCCCCTGCGCGCTCTCTGTAGTGATGCCGGGGCGGAGTGACGTCATGTCACTAAACAGCGCACGAAGGGACAGAGAGGAAGGTTAGGGAGAGGAAGGTTAGGGACTGCAGGAAGGTTACTGCTCTCTCGTGCGCCGCCTCTATGCTCCCCGCGGCGGCCAGCTTCAATGCTCCCCACAGCTGCCAGCTATAAAGCTCCCTGCGGCGGGCAGCTTCAGTGTTTCCTGTGTGGCTAAGCTAAAGGGCTGACAAATCCCAGGTGCCAGCACGAAATTTCTAGTCACCATGACGACCTGGTGCTTGGGATTTGTTGAGCCCTGTATATATATACAATACATTCGATTATGCAATCTCTATTTATTTATTTTACTCTGTATATTTGTTTTACTCTGTATAAAGTAAAATCTACTAACTGATTTTATTCATTTGCATTATCTAGTAATGCTTAACTAGTGAGATAATTGTATATATTCCTTTCCATTCCATACTATATATATACACTGTGTTCCTTATCAGTCCCATATCTTATATATATATATATATAAATATATATATATATATATATATATTTGCCCATTGACCCCATGTAAACCCATAGAAGGTTTACTCATTCCTCTCTTCCCCCCACCTTCCTATTGGTGGCTGCACCCTCCCCTGAGTCCCCACACACTATGTAATTCATCCCCACACATCATTCATTTGTTTGTTTCGATTCAGAAATTAGGACATGCCCACTAACGTCATTAGGACGCGGCCGCTGAAGGAACAGGTCGCGCCCTATATTATGGAATAATACACACGCCCCTCCTCTTATCGGATGTTAGTAAATACATGGGCAAACTACAATACCCATAAGTCTTAGCATTAGACCACGTAGCGCGGCCCGTATTCAAATATGGTCGCCGACCACGTGATCTTCACACTGTCATCACTTTTATATTTATATCCACTAAAAAGCTTTGTTTTTACACAAAACTGAAACATTATACTTATACATATATTCTAAATACTTATGCTTAGATTTTTTTTAGCTATTTTGTATGTTATAAAAACGCGATCATGATGTCATTTTGGCGCCCTTTTTAAAGATGTGCATTCTCTATTTAAACCTGTACCTGTCAGATTGTATTTTCTTATCTCCACTTGAAAAAGCCTAATGGCGAAACGCGTTGTGGTTTTTTTATATAACAGTATTGCTTTAAATAAAGGTATTTTGGCCATGTTCTTACTGTGAGTTAGCCATTTTACTTTTTTAATAGTTTTACTCTTTTAGTATTTTATTACCATTGTGATGTTTTGTGCAAATCAGTCAATAAAAATAACAAAGTACTCACTTTATTAATACATATATAACAGGTTCTTCATATTGCAGCCTTGTTACACAGGGTTTCTGCAGCCGCCATTTCAAATCCCTCGAACATTCCACCAACTGGAACAGGAAGTAAAGAACCAAATGAAAGGAAGTGCATCATTCACAGCCAACAACAGCCCAACTGCCCAATGCCCATACATCACAATACATACACTCATACACTCATACACAGCCCAACCTCCCATACATCACATCTCCTTCCTTTCTCAACAAAAGAAAGAAAACAAAACAAAATAGTAAAAAGTCAACAATAATAAAATAACAATTTAAAAATGTGTCCTTAATCTGCATCATTCTGTCCATCTTCTTCAAGATCGACAATCTTTTTTTCAGGACAGCTTATTCTGCTACCATTTCCGCCTTCTCACTGTGGAGTTTCTCCGACTATAGTCCCTTAATGGATCTTCTGGTTGCCAGCGGTTTGTGGCCCTTCTCTCTCTTGTTGAATGGACAGTATTTTCATGACCACAGCCTTCATGGTTACTTGAACTGTGGCTTGGCAGTTCTTGTTCCTGAGTTTCTTGGGGTATTTCCTCCAAATCATCCCCTATTACATCATGAGCCCAGGGCCGGACTGGGAATGAAAAGCAGCCCTGGAAAAAAATTCCATACCAGCCCCGTAATGCATCGTGCCAGCATAGTGCGTAGATATGGAAGCGGGAACAAAACTGAAAACTAGCACTCAAACATGAAAGAAAGCACTTATAGGGCTTCAAAATAAAGCAGAGCAGATTTATTGTAAGCAGACGCAGATTGCATTTGCATATAATCCAGTAGCCCCCACATGTGTCCTATTAGCCCTCTCTCCCAGTCCTCCATGTGTCCCTATGCCCCCTCTCAACCTTCCATGTGTCTAGGGTGACCAGATTTTGAAAATATAAAAATTGGACACCCATTAGCGATACAAAAATCGCTAAAAAACCCCAAAACAAAACAGAGAAATAATCTCTTCTTGGCCAGAAGTGGCTGTTACAGTTCATCCCCTTCCTGGTACTCAAATGAGTGTCTTTTCATTTACATTTTGTAGGAGCATGATCATCAGAGCCTAGACCAGGCCCCACACACGTACCCTAGACCAGGTCCATTGTAACAGCATAATAGTCCACTGGGCAAACCAATGCACTGGGGCCCTGACTATGCAACCACTCAAAGAAATAAAAATATAAATTATCAATAAAATTAGGCTTATATTTATTGGTACCTCCAACAAATACAATACTTACACACAGAGACAGACTGCTAAATACACACAAACCGCAAAAAACACACACAGAGTGCTGAATATATACACTGGCTGCTGAATACACACATATAGAGACTGCGGAATATACACACAGATTGGTGATTACACGCGCACAGACTGGTGAACGCGCACAGACTGGTGAATACACGCGCACACACAGACTACAGTGAGGGGTGCAGTGTGTGTGTGTGTTCAGTGTGTGGGGAGTGCAGTGTGTGTAGGGGTTTAGTGTGTGGGGGGGTGCGGTGTGTATTTGGAGGGGGTGCAGTGTGTGCAGCGGTTTAGTGTGTGCAGCGGTTTAGTGTGTGCGCTGTGTGTGTGTGGAGAGAGTTCCGTTTGTCTGTTTAGGGGTTCTGTGTGTGTGTGGAGGGGTTCTGTGTGCGTGGAGGGGTTCTGTGTGTGTGTGGAGGGGTTCTGTGAGTGTGAAGGGGTTCTGTGTGCTTGGAGGGGTTCTGTGTGCGTGGAGGGGTTCTGTGTGTGTGTGGAGTGGTTCTGTGAGCGTGGAGGGGTTCTGTGAGCGTGAAGGGATTCTGTGTGTTTGGAGGGGTTCTGTGTGCGTGGAGGGGTTTTGTGTGCGTGGAGGGGTGCTGTTGGTGGGGGGGAGGGGGTGTAGTGTGTGTATGGGGGGATATGTGGTGTGTGTATGGGCATTCATATATTAAAAAAAAGCTTTGGTCAGGGGAGAGGGGGAACGGCTACTCTTCGATCACTGGTGGTTCAGTGGTGGCGCATGCTGTTCAGCCTGCAGCTCCTCTTGACGCAGGCTGACTTTGCTCTCCTCCCGCGAGAACAGCAGGTAGATCAGAGCATTGCCATGGTAACGCACAGCAACGCTCCAACCTGCCTGCTCGCGAGAGGAGCGTTCTCACTTGCAGGTTCCTGTCAGACCGGGTAGGGGAACAGAAGCTCCCCTACCGCGGTCTGCCTGCTCGGCCACGCTACATTCTGTGACCGGCAGGAGGGGAGCGCATCCCCTCCTGCCGGTCACCCTGTAATTGCAGCCCGGGCTGGTGCACACTAGGCGGCTGTGCACCGGCCCCCTAGTGTGCCGGCCCACCTGGAAATTTCCCGGTATCCCGGTGGGCCAGTCCGACCTTGCATGAGCCTCTGTACCAGGTGTATTGCAGACTTCAGAAATGTCATCATGCCAAACTCCATGCCTGTGTCTGGTTGCATGAGTGGCCCTACCCACTTTGATAGGTTGTCTGTTATACGTGGTCGAAGTTGATTTGTATGTCTCTGTGTGTAACATCCATCAGAATTTAAAACTTTGTAGTGCGCCGGCCCCAGAACTTCCTTTATCACTGCTTCTATCCAACGATTCTCCTGATGACATACACGCATCCAAACAGAATCCCCTGTCTGGTAACATTGGCCTGCTTTTCCGACTTGCATCTTCGATTGTTGCTGGATGACCATTTGTTGAATCTCTGGTTTTAGAAGATCCAACTTTGTCCTGAGTTCACGGCCTAACATAAGGAGGTTGTCCAGTGGTTGGATGAGGTGTATTTCGATACTGTAGAAGGAACTCAGACAAATGATGTTCAGGTCTTTTTCCTTCTGCTTTCAGACTGATAACTCCTGAGCTCTTGTTTGGAATGACTTGAGATGTACTGGAGTCTTTAGTGGCCAACCCTTGCGTACAAAAACAAGTATTTCCCTCAGCAAAGAGTCTTTGGCTGTCTCCTGTGCAATTTCTCTGGCTGTTATCACCTCTCTGAAATATACTGTAAATCTTTCTGTGGTAGTTAATTATGAATCCATTTTCAATGGAAGTCTAGAGAATGCATCTGCATTAGAATGCAGAGCGTTTGGATGATATTGTATCTGATACTGATAAGCCCCCAGAGTTAAGGCATACCTCTGAAGTCTTGCTGCTGTCGTGATTGACATACCTTTCTGTGGGTTAAAAATTGCCAATAAAGGTTTATGGTCCGTAAGCAGTGTGAAGGGTCGACCATATATATAAAGATGGAATTTCTTTACTGCCCATACTATTGCAAGAACCTCTTTATCTATTTGAGAATAGTTATTTTCTGCAGCTGTGAGCAATCTAGAGGCAAAAGCCACTGGCCTGTCTGTCCCATCAGCCATGGAATGAGACAGGCCTGCTTCCAGTCCGTAAGGTGATGCATCACAAGCAATGGAAACAGGCTTTTCCAAGTCGTAGTGTACTAAAAGACGTGAAGTACGAACTAGTTCTTTTGACTTATGGAAAGCTGAAGCACATTCTACTGTCCAGCGCCATTGTCGTTTACTCTCTAGAAGACGATGTAAAGGGTACAGGACATGAGCTAAATTTGGCAAAAAACGGTTGTAATAATTTAACAGACCAAGATAGGACCTTAGTTGTGTCACATTTTGTGGAGTTGGAGCATCCTGTAATGCCTTGACCTTCTCATCTGTTGTATTCAGCCCATGATTGTCAATTACATGAGCACAAAATTCAAGACGATCCTGCATGAATTGGCATCTATCCAAATTTACCTTCAATCCATATTCCATAAGTCTTTGCAAAACTGCCTCTACTTTCTGTTTATGTTCCTCCTCTGATTTACCTGTCACCAGCATGTCATCTAACATGCACTGTGTCCCAGGAATTCCAGCTAACAGCTTGTCCATGTCACGACAGTGACCCCCTTCACACAGAGTGAAACCCAGAGGAAGACGTTTACCGGATCTTAGAGTGGCCAGACATGCGTCTGAGAGTAGTCAAAAAATAGCCAGAGGTCAAGGGAATACAGAAGACGGGCACATGACAATCCAAGCCAAAACAAAGGGAAACCAGAGAACAGAATAGTCAGAGTGTAAGCCAAGAGTCAGATACCAAAAAGACAGCCAGAATATAAAGAGCGCTAGAGGACTCAAACAAGAACCACACTAGGGCGCCTAACAAGAGCAAAAGTTGCCTTTTTATAGTGTGGGAGCTTTAGCTTTAAAGCCATGCCCCCAAAAGGTCCGGGAGCGTGGCCATGTTTGAATTTTGGCTGCACTATTTAGCTGACGTCGGCGCGCATGTGCCACGTCATAAAAATGGGCGTGTTCCGAGCGGCCGGCGTCAGAAGGACTGAGCCGCCTCCCAGAAGTATGGGAGGAGAACGCTGCGCTGTGCGGGTCCGGCGGGGAAAGGTAAGTGATCGTTACAGTACCCCCCCCTTGAGAACCGCCCAGAGGGCGTCGCCTCTCAAATAAACGAACCAGGTGAGGGGCGTGAACATCAGAGGCATCCACCCATGAACGTTCCTCGGGACCATATCCTTTCCAATCTAGGAGATTCTGCAATTTACCCCTGGAAATACGAGAATCTAATATAGACTTACCTTCGTATTCATTTTGATCTTCTATGAGTGCGACAGGAGGATTCGAGGTATTTTGAGTATAATGATTACCTATTAAAGGTTTGAGGAGGGAAACATGAAAAGAGTTAGGAATCTTCATGGCATTCGGCAAACGCAGGCTATAACAGACTGGGTTAATGCGTTTGAGTATTTGGAAAGGACCTATGAAACGGGGAGTGAATTTCATTGAGGGGACTTTTAATTTTATGTTACGAGTACTCAATCATACTCTGTTACCTGCTACGAATGTAGGAACAGCTCTACGATATCTATCCGCATTAATTTTTTGAATCTGGGCCTTCTGAGTCAAAATATGTTTAACCCCTAAACAAGTCTCTCTCATATCGTTGATAGCGCTGTCAACACTAGGCACTCCTGTAGATGAAAAAGAACTCGTCAGAGTTGTAGGGTTAAAACCATAATTAATAAAAAAAAGAACTATGTTGAGTAGATTCGTGCACCAGATTATTATGGGCAAATTCAGCCCATGGAAGTAGCTCCACCCAATCGTCTTGATGCTTAGAAGTGAAACAGCAGATATATTGTTCAAGGAATTGATTCATCCTTTCCATAAACCTGTTTGATTGGGAATGGTAAGAAGAAGAAATGTTAAAATTAATACCTAGTTGGTCACAAAATGCCCTCCAGAACCGTGAAACGAATTGTGGCCCTCTGTGGGAAGTAATATCTTGAGGTATGCCATGCAAACGTACCACCTCTTCTATAAATAAAGAGACCAGTTCGGAAGAAGAAGGTAATTTGATTAACGGGACCAGATGGGTCATTTTAGAGAATCTATTGATTATAGTCAATATAACACTATGATTCTTGGAGGGAGGCAGGTTCACTACAAAATCCATGGCAATACTCGACCAGGGTTTATCGGGAATGGGCAATGGCAAGAGGAGACCAGAAGGACGACTTTTGGGTGATTTAGTAGAGGCACAGATCCTACATGCAAGAATGAACTCACGAACGTCCTTCTTGTATGAAGGCCACCAGAATTGTTTTTCGAGTAAAGATTCAGTTTTGTGAATACCCGGATGCCCTACCAATTTGGAGTTGTGTACAAGGGATAAGACCTTTTTTCTATAAGCCAAGGGTACGAATAATTTTCCCCGGGGAACTGTTAATGAGGCACGATCCTGGAACTTGGATAGTTCCTCCATCAACCCAGAAGAGATTTTGGCATGGACAGTGGCAATTATGTGGTTGGTTGGGATTATGGAGGAAAAATGGGTTACGGGAGGTGATAAATGTTCATGTTGATGGGATAAGGCGTCAGCCTTCGTGTTCTTTGACCCTGGTCTGTAAGTTACAATGTAATTGAATGGTGTTAAAAATAAAGACCATCAAATCTGCCTGTCTGACATTCTTTTGGCCTGTCCAAAATACGAAAGGTTTTTATGATCCGTAAGGATGGTAATAGGAATAGCTGACCCTTGTAACAGATGGTGCCACTCTTTAAGAGCTGAGATAATAGCCAACAATTCCCTGTCTCCAATATCATATCTTTTTTCTGTTTCTGTTAATTTCTTAGAAAAAATCCACAGGGATGCAGCAGTTGATCATCAGAGGGTCGTTGAGATAACACAGCCCCAATACCCGTTTCTGATGCATCCACCTCTAATAAAAAGGGACGTAAGGGATTGGGATGTCTCAATATTGGTGCTGAGGAAAAAGCCCTTTTTAGTCTCTCAAAAGCTTCGTTGGCCTCGAGACTCCACTCCATGGGATTCCATCCCTTTTTGGTCATGGCAGTGATAGGGGCAGTGATAGAGGAGAATCCCTTAATAAATTTCCTGTAATAATTAGCAAACCCCAGGAAACGTTGGATGGCTTTGAGTCCAACGTGCAAGGGCCAATGTAGAATAGCTTCTAGTTTTTTTCTTTCCATTTGAAATCCAGACCCTGAAATTATATAGCCCAGGAAATGTACTTCGTCCTTATCAAACAGACATTTCTCTAACTTACAGTAAAGCCCATTTTCTAAGAGTTTAGAAAGAACCAACCTGACATGAGTATGGTGGTCTTTCATATTGTTGGAGTAGATTAGGATATCGTCTAAATAGAACATTTGTAAATACTCTCTTAAAACATAATTAATGAAGTCTTGAAAGACTGCTGGGGCATTACATAACCCGAAGGGCATGACCTGATACTTGTAGTGACCATAACGAGTATTAAAAGCAGTCTTCCATTCATGCCCTTTCTTAATTCTGACTAAATTGTATGCTCCCTGTAGATCCAATTTAGTAAATATTGTCGCCCCTTTTAATCTGTTGAAAGTTCTCTAATCAATGGAATAGGATAAGCGTTACGTACAGTTATTTTGTTTAAACCCCGATAATCAATACAGGGTCTTAAATCCCCCTCCCTTATGGAAACAAACAAAAAAAAACAGCGCCAGCTGGGGAGGAAGATTTAGTAATAAATCCCTTCCTTAAGTTTTCTGTGATGTATTCTTCTAGTACTTTATTCTTGGCCACAGAGAGAGGATAGACTCTGCCTCTAGGGGGCATAGTGCCGGATAATAAGTCAATGAGTCAGTCATATGTCTGATGCGGAGGTCATTTTTCTGCTTCTCGTGGTTCAAAAACAGCTTTAAGATCCAAATATTGTTTGGGTATCTGAGTGGTTAAAGGTTCCATAGTAGGCACATTAAGTAAACCTACTTGTTTAATTGGTGTAATACACTTTCTAAGACAAGTATCACCCCATTTTAAAATCTCTTTTTTCTCCCAGTCTATAGAAGGATTATGTACAGGGAGTGCAGAATTATTAGGCAAATGAGTATTTTGACCACATCATCCTCTTTATGCATGTTGTCTTACTCCAAGCTGTATAGGCTCGAAAGCCTACTACCAATTAAGCATATTAGGTGATGTGCATCTCTGTAATGAGAAGGGGTGTGGTCTAATGACATCAACACCCTATATCAGGTGTGCATAATTATTAGGCAACTTCCTTTCCTTTGGCAAAATGGGTCAAAAGAAGGACTTGACAGGCTCAGAAAAGTCAAAAATAGTGAGATATCTTGCAGAGGGATGCAGCACTCTTAAAATTGCAAAGCTTCTGAAGCGTGATCATCGAACAATCAAGCGTTTCATTCAAAATAGTCAACAGGGTCGCAAGAAGCGTGTGGAAAAACCAAGGCGCAAAATAACTGCCCATGAACTGAGAAAAGTCAAGCGTGCAGCTGCCACGATGCCACTTGCCACCAGTTTGGCCATATTTCAGAGCTGCAACATCATGGAGTGCCCAAAAGCACAAGGTGTGCAATACTCAGAGACATGGCCAAGGTAAGAAAGGCTGAAAGACGACCACCACTGAACAAGACACACAAGCTGAAACGTCAAGACTGGGCCAAGAAATATCTCAAGACTGATTTTTCTAAGGTTTTATGGACTGATGAAATGAGAGTGAGTCTTGATGGGCCAGATGGATGGGCCCGTGGCTGGATTGGTAAAGGGCAGAGAGCTCCAGTCCGACTCAGACGCCAGCAAGGTGGAGGTGGAGTACTGGTTTGGGCTGGTATCATCAAAGATGAGCTTGTGGGGCCTTTTCGGGTTGAGGATGGAGTCAAGCTCAACTCCCAGTCCTACTGCCAGTTCCTGGAAGACACCTTCTTCAAGCAGTGGTACAGGAAGAAGTCTGCATCCTTCAAGAAAAACATGATTTTCATGCAGGACAATGCTCCATCACACGCGTCCAAGTACTCCACAGCGTGGCTGGCAAGAAAGGGTATAAAAGAAGAAAATCTAATGACATGGCCTCCTTGTTCACCTGATCTGAACCCCATTGAGAACCTGTGGTCCATCATCAAATGTGAGATTTACAAGGAGGGAAAACAGTACACTTCTCTGAACAGTGTCTGGGAGGCTGTGGTTGCTGCTGCACGCAATGTTGATGGTGAACAGATCAAAACACTGACAGAATCCATGGATGGCAGGCTTTTGAGTGTCCTTGCAAAGAAAGGTGGCTATATTGGTCACTGATTTGTTTTTGTTTTGTTTTTGAATGTCAGAAATGTATATTTGTGAATGTTGAGATGTTATATTGGTTTCACTGGTAATAATAAATAATTGAAATGGGTATATATTTGTTTTTTGTTAAGTTGCCTAATAATTATGCACAGTAATAGTCACCTGCACACACAGATATCCCCCTAACATAGCTATAACTAAAAACAAACTAAAAACTACTTCCAAAAATATTCAGCTTTGATATTAATGAGTTTTTTGGGTTCATTGAGAACATGGTTGTTGTTCAATAAAAAAATTAATCCTCAAAAATACAACTTGCCTAATAATTCTGCACTCCCTGTATAGAGAGACAGGAAAAGCCAAGGATAACAGGAAAGATGAGAGAAGTGACTTGTTACAGGATTATAACCTCCCTATACAGGGAACCTACGGACAATACCACTGGATTAGTCTCTTGTGTGATAAAAGGGATTGACAGTGGTCTACCATCTATGGCCTCAACGGCCAAGGGTGTTGATCTATTTTGAAATGGGAGAGCATGTTTCTGACCGAATTTGCGATCAACAAAATTCTCGGCCGCCCCAGAGTCTATCAAGGTAATGGTTGGCACCTTCTTTCCTTCCCATTCAATAAATACTGGTAGAAGAAGCCTATGATCTTTCTTATCATTAAAGGAGGACATACACATTACACCCAAGCCCTCCTTTAGGGCTTATGTGCGGGAGTTTTCCAGCCGGTTGGGACATAGTCCCTCCCTACGACGGTATTGTCTTTCAGTCTCAGACAAACGCATAACTCCCAATTGCATAGGTTCTGGGGGAGTGACTGCTGTTGTCTCGGATGAAGGGAAAGTCAATGCCAGGCATTCCGGCACCCGTCTAGGTTTTTCTCTGGTGTTCTGTCTATGTCGGAGGCGCTCTTAAATGTGGGCAAGATATGTGATCAATTCTTCCAGCACATTCGGTAAGTGCCTGGTGGCTACCTCATCTAAGAGTTTAACAGAAAGCCGTTCATGAATACGTCAACAAACGCTTGTTTATTCCATCTAACTTCGGCAGCATGCGTACGGAATTCTAGAGCGTAATAAACAAGAGAACGAGACCCCTGTCTCATATGCAAGAAGGTCTTGGCAGCATTAGTCCTCCTCCCTGGGGGATCAAAAGTCCTCCTAAATTCTGCATAGTTAAATACTATCAGGTTGTCGTTCTCCCATAAGGGATTAGCCCAAACTAGCGCCCTATCGATCAACAAGGTGATTATGTAACCAATCTTTGCCCTATCCGTAGGATATGCTCTTGGATGGAGCTCGAAATAAATACTAACTTGGTTAGTGCTGGGATTTGCTCCTCTGGTTGGAGATGGGCAGTACGTAATAGCAAGGTCTGTACAGCAATAGCGAACTAGTCCATGCGATGGTCCAGTTCTTCAAACCGGTCATCAGGTACCGGCCCAAGAGGGTTAACACCTGCAGGGTCCATGGCCCTAGTGTAATGTCACGACAGTGACCCCTTCACACACAGTGAAACCCAGAGGAAGACGTTTACCGGACTCTAGAGTGGCCGGACTTGAGTCTGAGAGTAGTCAAAGGAATAGCCAGAGGTCAAGGGAATACAGAAGATGGGCACACGACAATCCAAGCCAAAACAAAGGGAAACCAGAGAACAGAATAGTCAGAGTGTAAGCCAAGAGTCAGATACCAAAAAGTCAAC
Organism: Pelobates cultripes; assembly: GCA_933207985.1. Taxonomy (NCBI): domain Eukaryota; kingdom Metazoa; phylum Chordata; class Amphibia; order Anura; family Pelobatidae; genus Pelobates; species Pelobates cultripes. Next base: position 140,664,513 of record OW240914.1, on the reverse strand, counting down.
CCGAATATAAAGAGCGCTAGAGGACTCAAAACACGAACCACACTAGGGTGCCTAACAAGAGCCAAGGTTGCTTTTTTATAGTGTGGGATCTTTAGCTTTAAAGCCACGCCCTCAAAAGGTCCAGGAGCGTGGCCACGTTTGAATTTTGGCGGCACTATTTTGCTGACGTCGGCGCGCATGTGCCGCGTCATAAAAATGGGCGTGTTCCGAGTGACCGGCGTCAGAAGGACTGAGCCGCCTCCCGGAAGTATGGGAGGAGAACGCCGCGCTGCGCGGGTCCGGCGGGGAAAGGTAAGTGATCGTTACAGTCCATTGTTCGCTGCCAGACAGCTGGTGCAGGTGAAATGCCAAAAACCATACCTGAATAGCCCCCGATGGGTATTAATCATAACTAGTGGTCGAGCATCTGGATGTACAGATAACTGTAGGTATGCATTTTTCAAGTCAATTTTGGTGAGTTGCTGGCCACCTGCCAATGATGCAAAAATATCATCTACCCTAGGAAGGGGATACTTATCTATTTTGAAGCTGTGTGTTAAGAGCCATGCGGAAATCCCCACAAATCCGTATCTCCCCATTTTATTTTCTCACAGGAACAATGGGCGAAGACCACTCACTATTGTGAACCCGGGAGATGATATTCAGCTCCTCTAATCTCCTCAATTCTGCCTCCACTCCAGCCCTTAGAGCAAATGGCACACTTATTGCTTTAAAAAATGTTGGTGTTGCTCCTTCCTTTAATTCTAAGGAAACTTGTTGTCCCTTTACAGTCCCTAATTGGCTATCAAACACTGGTGCATACTTTTCCTGTAGTTCCCTAATCCAGTCAAGTCTGGTCTGATTTTCATTCAACACATGACATGGATACTTATCCACTTGAGGCATCCCGAGAGCCCTTATCCACTCCCTACCAAAAAGTGGAGGTCCTCCATTCTCTAAGATATAGAGAGGTAGTTTGTTCTTACACTTGTTGAATGTAACTGTGACTGTCACACAGGGCCGTCTTTAACGCGGGGCAAACAAAGCAGCTGCCCCAGGCCCAATTACTCCTGGGGGCCCAAAGCAGCTGTCCCGTGGGCCCCGCTGCCCTAAAAAAAAAGTTTCCCGGCCGCTTTAGGGGGCCCCCGCACTGTAAGGAGTCCCACCGGGTGGCCCATGCACTTAAGGCCACCCAGTGGGCTTGTACCAGCAGGGGCCCGGTCGGGCGCTGTGGCCCTTTTGCTTTTCAGCAGCGCTGAGAGGAAGTGAGTGCCGAGCATCACTTCCTCCCATAAAGAGCTGTTGCGCGGGAGAAGAAGGACCTGCACGGAGGGAGGAGGAAGGGGCAGTGAGGATGGGGGCTCCTCACTCACATCATACTCAGACAGTACACTGGATCCCATGGATGCCACCCTCCAGCAAAAGGTAGGAAACTGGAGGGTGGGCTTAAAATGTAAATTTTACATGTATGTCAGTTTGTCTGTCCATGTATCTGTGTGTGTCAGTGTGTCTGATAGTGTATGTGTGTGTGTGTGTCAGTATGTCTGATAGTGTATGTGTCTGTGTATGTCTGATAGTGTATGTGTCTGTGTATGTCAGTATGTCTGTGTGTGTCATTATGTCTGTGTCTGTGTGTGTCAGTATGTCTGTCTGTCTGTGTGTGTGTGTATGTCAGTATGTCTGATAGTGTATGTGTGTGTGTATGTCAGTATGTCTGACAGTGTCTGTATCTGTGTGTGTGTCAGTAGGTCTGTGTGTGTCACTATGTCTGTGAATGTATGTCAGTATGTCTGACAGTGTATGTATCCCGTGTGTGTGTCAGTATGCCTATTAGTGTGTGTGTGTGTCAGCATGTCTGTCAGTGTATGTATTTGTGTGTCAGTATGTCTATCAGTGTATGTGTCTGTGTGTGTCAGTATGTCTGCCAGTATATGTGCCTGTGTGTCAGTATGTCTATCAGTGTATGTGTCTGTGTGTGTCAGTATGTCTGCCAGTGTATGTGCCTGTGTGTGTACATGTTGTGTGTGTGTGTGTCAGGCACATACACTGATAAACATACTGACACAGGCACACTGATAGACATACTGACACACACATGCACATACAATGACAATCATACTGACACACAGATACATACACTGACAGACATTCTGACACACACATAGGAACATACACTGATAGACATACTGACACACACACGCACATATACAGACATACTGACACACACACACAAAGGCACATATACTGATAGATATACTGACACACACACAGGCACATATACAGACATACTGACAAACACACAGCCGCATACGCTGATAGAGATACTGTGTGTGTGTGTTAGTATGTCTGTATATGTGCCTGTGTGTGTGTGTGTGTCAGTATGTCTATCAGTGTTTGTGCCTGTGTGTGTGTCAGTATATGTATCTATGTGTCAGTATGTTTGTCATCGTATGTGCCTGTGTGACAGTTTGTGTCAGTGTGTGTGTCAGTATGTCTATCATTGTATGTATTTATGTGTGTCAGTATGTCTCAGTTTATCTGTCTGTGTATCTGTATGTGTCTGTGTGTTTATCTGTGTGAGTATCTGTATGTAGTGAGTGTTTGTATCTGCTTGTGTGTCAGCATGTTTACCTGTGTGTCTGAGCACCAACAATAAATACAAATACACCCCTCCATTCAAACTTCAACATTACATACAAACACACTCCTGCATTGAAAGTCAACACTTCATACAAACACACCTCTGTGTAAAACACCAAAATTATATATAAAAAAACCCTACATTCAAAAACCAGCACTACACTTAAATGTACACTTGCATTCAAACTCTAACACCACATACAAACACATTCACACAAATATACTCCATACAAAAACATGCTTACATTCAAACACACAAACACAGTGCTAAATACAACCCTGCAAGCATGGGAAATTGGTAGAGCCCCAGTTGTCAATGCATTGTTGGAGTTGCACAACATATATGGTTCTACCTTCTTTCCAACCTTGCAATTGGGGGTCCAAATGAAATTCTTGCACAAGGGCTCTTTCTACTTTAGTTCGCCCACTGCATTGGGGTGGAGGCTTGATTGCATGCCAGGGAGTGGGTCCAGGGGGCCCAAGCAAATGCTTGCCCAGGGCCCAATCAATATTAAAGATGGCCCTGCTGTTCACACAACCCACTGGTATTAACAGCTCTTTAGAATATGTCTGCCGTCTCGCTGTTGTCTGAATTATTGGCCTATGTATTTTAAGGCGTTTCCAGTCTGTCAAAGAAATCACTGATACAGCTGCACCTGTGTCCAAATCCATAGTCAATTTCTTTCCATTGACAACAACCTGAACTGTGAATGCAGCCAGATTAGAACCAATTTTATATATTTTTAAATTTCGGTCAGGAAATTGTTCATCCGAATACTCAGAAGACTCCTGCATTTGTACTCTATAGGCATTCTTTGCTCTGTCTCTCAAGCGATTACTGCCTCTCTCTGCTGTGGATTTACACACTCTTGGCAACCTTGAATCTGCATGTAGTTGCAACATGTGTAGCAGATCCGCAGCGATAACATTTGTAATGTGAATGTTCCTGTTTTGAAAGTCTCTTTCCCTGTGTTATACTCTGTGCTCTAGCGTCTAATTTTAAAATGTCTAGCTCTGCCTCCTGTGTGTTGTCCAGTCTGCTGTGTAACAGATTAGCATCCTTAGAGGCTTGTTCTATAATGCTTGCCACGTTCATTGCCTTTTTAAATGTTAAATCTTCTTCTGTAAGCAGTCTCCTTAGCACTGTATCACTTGCAATGCCCATTACAAACTGGTCTTGCAGAGCAGTGGACAGGTAGTCCCCAAAACAGAAGGTGCTGGCGAGTTTCCATAATGCAATGGCATTTGCTGAAACTGATTCACCAGGCTCTTGTCTTCTTTTATAGAATTTAAATCTCTCTGCTATCTCTAGTGGTTTTGGTTGGAAATGACCACTTAACAGAGTAATCAGGCTTGCCAATGGCTTGCTGGCAGGTTTCTCTGGGTGTAAGAGGCTCCTTAGCGTATCATACGTTCTGGCTCCTATAACTGTTAGGAAAAGCGACCTGTTTATTGTCAGGAATATCATTAGCTGCGAAATATTGTTCAAGCCTTTAAACCCAAGAGGCCTATAAATCCGAGTCAGGATCAAAGTCCTTTATAGTGCCAATGGCTGCCATGGCAGTTTGGGTTCTACAGCCTCGTTGCCACTGTGATGTTTTGTACAAATCAGTCAATAATTCCTGTATAACGAAGTACTCACTTTATTAATACATATATAACAGCATCTTCATATTGCAGCCTTGTTACACAGGGTTTCTGCAGCCGCCATTTCAAATCCCTCGAACATTCCACCAACTGCCAACAGGAACAGGAAGTAAAGAACCAAAAGAAAGGAAGTGCATCATTCACAGCCAACAACAGCCCAACTGCCCAATGCCCATACATCACAATACATACACTCATACACTCATACTCTCATACACAGCCCAACCGCCCATACATCACAACTATTATTACCATCCTTCTTATCTGGTACCAGAAATTTTTACTTTCCAGTGAGGATATTATTCCAAAGAATCCTGGGTGGGGATTATACCACTCAAGCTGTATCCATTGAGCAGTTAGCCTGCTCAATCAAATGTGAGTAACCACTTGGTATTTTACTTTCTCACCTCTGGCTTTTTATACTTTGAGCACTATTGCTGTCTCTTTTTATTCCCCATATGGTTCCTTAATCAAGAAAGACTGCAAAAATCTCACATATCCCATAAGTGGGGATTGTACCACTGTACATTATCAACACTAGAGCTAAGTACATAGCTCTATAAAACGTGAGTAGGACCACATAGTTTTTATATTGCACTCTACCTCGTTTGGGACTTACTGCACCATTAGTTGTTTTTCTTATCTTTTTCATATGAACTACTAAGACGCACCCATACAAATTTGAGGAATACACCTACTATCAAAAACTGTATCCTCCTCCACAGAGAATTCCTTAGTGTTGAATTTATCCACCATAAAGACATTTTTATATATATATATATAAACAAAAAATGAGGATACTGGCACTCTTTCCCCATAAAATGAAAGCATTTACCTTAATACGAGCTGTCTCTAAGTGCTATCTCAAAATATGTAGCAATCCAAATAAGAGAGCACTCACTGGAGTTGTTGAAAAAAAATCATATAACTATATTAAGGTTCGCATAAATTCAATCGAAACGCTGATTTAATTTATGCAAACCTAAATATAGGTATTAGATTTTTTTCAACAAATCCAGTGAGTGCTCTCTTATTTGGATTATTTATATATATATGGACAAACATTCAAAATCAGCAGGGGATCAAATACTTTTTCCCCTCACTCTCTCTCTCTATCCAAATATTTATATATATATATTTGGAGAGTGAGGGAAAAAAATATTTGATCCCCTGCTGATTTTGATGTTTGTCCACTGACAAAGAAATGATCAGTCTATAATTTTAATGGTAGGTGTATTTTAACAGTGAGAGACAGAATAACAACAACAAAAATTAAATCAAGAAAAACAGATGTAAAAAAAGTTATATGTCAATGAGTGAAATAAGTATTTGATCCCCTATCATTCAGCAAGATGTCTGGCTCCCAGGTGTCTTTTATACAGGTAACGAGTTGAGATTAGGAGCACTCTCTCAAAGGGAGTGTTCCTAATCTCAGCTCGTTACCTGTATAAAAGACACCTGTACATAGAAGCAGTCAATCAATCAGATTCCAAACTCTCCACCATGGCCAAGACCAAAGAGCTGTCCAAGAATGCCAGGGACAAGATTGTAGACCTACACAAGGCTGGAATGGGCTACAAGATGATCACCAAGCAGCTTGGTGAAAAGGTAACAACAGTTGGTGCTATTATTCGCAAATGGAAGAAACACAAAATAACTGTCAGTCTCCCTCTGTCTGGTGCTCAATGCAAGATCTCACCTCGTGGACTTAATGATCATGAGAACGGTGAGGAATCAGCCCAGAACTACACAGGGGATCTTGTTAAAGGACCACTATAGGCACCCAGACCACTTCAGCTCAATGGAGTGGTCTGGGTGCCAGGTCCATCTAGGATTAACCCTGCTTGCTGTAAACATAGCAGTTTCAGAGAAACTGCTATGTTTACAAATGGGTTATTCCAGCCTCTAGTGGCAGTCTAATTGACAGCTGCTAGAGGCGCTTCCGCGCTTCTCACTGTGATTTTCACAGTGAGAAGATGCCAGCGTCCATAGGAAAGCATTGAGAATGCTTTCCTATGGACTGACTAAATGTGCATGTGGCTCTTGTCGTGCATGCGCATTCAGCCAATGATGTCGGAAGGAGGAGGAGAGTCTCCAGCGCCGAGGGTGCCTGGCGCTGGAGAAAGGTAAGCCTTTAACCCCTTCCTCCCCCTTGAGCCTGGCGGGAGTGGGACCCTGAGGGTGGGGGGGACCTAAAGACACTATAGAGCCAGGAAAACAAGTTTGTTTTCCTGGCACTACAGGGCCGCCATCAGGGCATGACAACCGCAATGGTTGTCATGGGCCCGACGGTCCTGGGGGGCCCGGACTGCTCAGGTCGTCCGGGCCCCACATTCAGTGGGTACATACTGGGTTGCAGGGGGCCCTGCGACCCCGGTATGTACCCACAGGGCCAGCCTCTTCTCCTGGGGGGCCCAGCAGCTGGTCACCTCAGGGCCCCCCAGAGGCTGGCCCTGATGACACCTG
>OW240914.1:140626550-140657681 GCA_933207985.1 Pelobates cultripes | reverse complement strand
GTGAGTAAGGGGGGAGAGGGAGGGAAGGGAGGAAATTTGAGGGGGGGAGAGGGAGGGAGAAAATTTGAGGGAGTGGAGAGGAAGGAAATTTGGGGGGGGAGAGTGTCAGGATTACTGTTTGATCCAGCACGTAGAACTGTACAGCACGGATGACAAATAAGTAACGTATTACCGGTCCTTAGAATGGCCGGATTTAACGTACAAAGAATAGTCAAAAATACTAGCCGAGGTCAGGGAACACAGAAAGGGACACAGCGATGAGGAAAGCCAGGAGTCAGGATACCAGAATATAGAGAAGTCAATAAACAAAGCCAAAGTCAAAAACCAGGTAGAAAACTAATAAACAGGAACGCGCTCTCAGACAACCACAAGGGAAACCACGACAGGGCACTGAGCAGGCTGAAAACTGGGCCTAAATACCCCTCCTTTAGTTCTGATAGGCTGTAACCGGCCTTTGACCCCAAAGTCAGTTAACAGGTTTCATTTGCATAATTGCTGCTCAGCATTAACCCTTCTGTGGATTAGGTTGCTGCTCGGCACAACTTTTCCTGTGTGGACAGTAAATGTCATTAATCACTTTTCTCTAAGCGGATGAATACATGACACCAGGTTTCATTTGCCCAATTACTGCTCAGCATTAACCCTTCTGTGGATTAGGTTGCTACTCGGCACAACTTTTCCTGTGTGGACAGTAAATGTCATTAACCACATTTCTATAAGCGGATGAATATGTGACAGAGAGGAAGGGAGGAAATTTGAAGGGGGGGAGAGGAAGGAAATTTGAGGGAGGGGGGAGAGGAAGGAAATTTGAGGGGGGAGAGGAAGGAAATTTTGAGGGAGGGGGGAGAGGAAGGAAATTTTGGAGGGGGGGAAGAAGGCAATGAGAGGGAAGGGGAGAAGGAAATTGGAGAGGAGGGGGGAGAAGAAGGAAAGAGAGAGGGGGAAAGAAGGAAATTGGAGAGGGGAGGAAGAGAAGAGAAGGGATTGAGAGATTAACATCCCACACACACACACACACACACACACACGCACCCCTTGCACAGAAAACACACAATGACACACACAGACACACATACACAAGCAATGCATCCCCTACACACAGCAACACACAATGCACCCTACACACACCAGTGCATCCCTTACAGACTATCACTGCATCCCATACATACACAAACTCACCCAGCCTACACATACAAACACACAGATTCACACAATGCACTATTAACATCAGGACATCCCACCACACACACACTGTGGGATATTTATGGATAACATTATAACAGTTGAATTGCCCACACCACTCCCTCAGATCCCAAAGAACGCTATCGCAGCAGTGAAATAAATACCATAATAATATTCACAGTTTATATAAAAATAGATTTTATTTATGATAACCAATAATTAATAATAATATATGTAATGCACGCACACAGCTAATATGAATATTCAGTATAAATTGGTATGCAATACAAAGAAATGGGTATTACGTTTCAATGGCTAAATAGCATTATCTGTCAAGACTTCTACGATTTATGACTAGCTTCCACAGACTGAAAGTGAAACTTTTCACACAGAGAACAGAATTCCTCAGAGTGCAGCGTAAGGTCGTAAAGTTTAGCCGACAGTTAGAATAACCCTTTCAATGCTGGCTAGATCTCCTAGGTAGTTAAGATCTACTCTTATGTAATTTTTAAATAAAATAACATTTAACCCAGTTCATTAGTCATTTTCTTAAATCATCCAATAAGAGAATTTACCATTATATAAGCAGATTTTTAATTTGTCTAAAAGATATCTATCTTAATTTAGAGCAAATCAATACACCTGGATAAAAACAGCGGTATGCTAACACGTGATAATATCACATCAATATATAATTATTCTTAATTCCACCTGCAGAATGGAATATTTATAACTATATATTCTTAGTTAGCTAAGATTTCTTAATATGGAAATCTGACCGTGCTTTATCCAGTCATATATAATGCTATTAATACATTTTAATTAATTTAATTTAATTAAATGAAACCAGTATAATTACCAGTTGAGTAGATATTTCATCCGATTGGTAGTCTCTCTGCATGGAGGTGTTGGTTAGAAAGTCAGTAAATTCTAAGTGTTAGAGTTTTAGGAGTAGAGTGTTAGTCTCAGATGTTGTCCGAGTTGGAGTCCCCAAACTTCCAATTCCTCTCCTTTCTCTCCTTTGCATATCTCCTGCATCTGCCTCCCCTCTCGTATATTTCTATCTTCCCTTTGTCTTAACTTTTAAAGGGCCAGACTCTCTGTACGTCATCAGTTGATAACCCAATAGAAGCACTAGAGGTGTGGTTATCTTCCAGATCGCAAATTAGTTATTTGGTCTGCAGAGGGCAGTCTTGTCCCACTAAACATACCTATCCAGGAAAGAGTTAACTTTTCCTGGTGGCTATTTTGACGTCATTTTGCTTATCTCAAATGACCACTATAACTTACATATCCTTCAAAGATCAAAGGGTTTCTTAAATTTTGTCCAGACTATGTGTCTGGTAAATCTGCTATAATTTCTGATATGGCAGATCATGAACTAAGTTTACCCTTTTCCATACAATGGTACCTTATATATATAGACAGTTAAATATTAAATTATTTAATCTTCTCTGTCCCAATTGTCTGGGTTTAGATTTGATTATATTCTTCTTATCACTTGTTTATACTATGCATTCCTTAGCTCTGGCAAAGAGGCCAGTCTTACAGAAAGAAATCTAGTGTCTTCTTTGTTAATTTGAAATAACAAAATGGAGTCTGGTCTGTTCAGAGTGACTCAGAATGTACACTTTTAGTTTCTATCATAGCACAAGATGTCTGCCGATATAAATACTCTGACAACACACACACACACACACACCCCTGTGAACAAACTCATTGGTGGAACATGAAGGTGGACCCTGGGACCCAGACCTTGAGCTGTGTAAAGGGCCCTCAAAAAAATGGAGCTGCTTCCCGTTCTCCCAGAACATTGATTTTTGTGACCACAGTTACAAACCGCCTCCAGAGAGCCTGTTCTACACCAGACCAGTGGAGCCAGACTGCAGCTAGAGCCATCATCATCCTCATCTGGTTGTAAGTAGGCAATCTAGTATATTATTCGTGGCACTAATCTCTAATTTACCTCACATTAAAGGGACACTATAGTCCCCAGAACCACTGCAGCTTAATGTAGTGGTTCTGGTGTCTATAGCCTGTCCCTGCAGGCCTTTTATTGTAAACACGGTGGCACTGCAGCACTGTGTTAGTTAACATGGCAGATCATATGGGTGGGGCATTGTGATGTCACATGGGGGGTGGCAAACTTTACTTTTGCCTAGGGCGGCAAAAATCCTTGCACCGACCCTGCAGACACTGCATCCCTGTGGGCGGACTCGGGTGCAGGCACCGGGGGGCCCAGACCTTGCGCTGTGTCAGGGGCCCCAAAATTTCTGATGGCAGCCCTGTGGCACTATAGTGGTACTTTAATGATTTCAAAGCAGCTGGGACCATAGTCCCCAAGAAAACATCTTTGACCAGACTGAGGTACAGTTTTTGGGGTATAACATTTCTGCCTCTGGTTTTCAGATGGATCCTCATAAACTAGAGGCTGTTCTACATTGAAGTTTGATCAGAATTAATCCTGCTCATATTCTCTGGTTCTCCCTGCCTCCTTACATATTCCTAATACCTTTCATGTTTCTTTGCTCAAACCGCTCATTTGTAATAGATATACTGTCCCAAGTGTTCCCCCTCCTGTGTTGGTTGTTTCTAGACAGGAAGAGTATGAAGTCTCTTCCATAATCGATTCCAGGTATTCTTGCGGTTCCTTGTGGTATTTGGTTGATTGGAGGGGGTATGGGCCTGCCGAAGGTTCTTGGGTTCTGGCTTCCAATATTCATTCTGGTCGCAAGATTCATTATTTCCACGCCAAGTTTCCCCTCAAACCTGGTCCTGCCCGCCCGGTGGGTGGTCTTCAGGTGGGGCGTAATGTCACATGTTCATCCTCACTTTGTGGTGTCTCTGGGGATAACTACTTGTTGGGCATTGGTGGAGTTGCTGGTCGGCAGCCATGTGACGGTGTGTCTGACTCCTGCGGCATATTGAAAGATGCTGGCTGCTGCGGACATTTACCAATTTACAACCCCACGTCCACCCATGGTACTGACGACGTCAACTTGCGTGTGACGTCACGCAAAGGACAGGCACGTTCTGCGGTCAGCGTTATTTAAGCTCCTTTCTTGCCTTTTTTATTGCACTGTCATGGTTTCCCTTAGTGGTTGTCCGAGAGTGTGTTCCTGAGCATTTATTTCTGGTTATTGACTTTGGCTTTGTTTTGACTTCCCTGTATTCTGGTATCCTTGACTTTTGGCTTTCCCTCATCGTTGTGTCTCATTTTGTGTCTCCGACCTTGGTAAGTATTCTGACTATTCTCGGATACGTTAAGTCTGGCCATGCTAAAGCCCGGTAAGATGTTACCTTTAGTCCTAGGTGTGATACAGTTCTGCATGCTGGATCAGTATTGCAGCATGACAATGACCCAAAACACACAGCCAAGGCAACAAAGCAGGGGCTCAAGAAGAAGCACATTAAGGTCCTGGAGTGGCCTAGCCTTAATCCCATAGAAAATCTGTGGAGGGAGCTGAAGGTTCGAGTTGCCAAATGTCAGCCTCGAAACCTTAATGACTTGGAGAGGATCTACAACGAGGAGTGGGACAAAATCCCTCCTGATATGTTTGCAAACCTGGTGGCCAACTACAAGAAACGTCTGACCTCTGTCAGGGTATTTATATCGGCAGACATCTTGTGCTATGATAGAAATTAAAAGTGTATATTCTGAGTCACTCTGAACAGAGCAGACTCCATTTTGTTATTTCCAAGTTAACAAAAAGACACAAGATTTCTATCTGTAAAACTAACCATTTTTGCCAGAGCTAAAGGAATGCATATTATAAACAAACCAAATGATAAGCAGAAAGGGGGTTGGACAGACTGTCTAATGCTAATGGAATAGATCAATTCTAAACCCAGGCATTTGTGACAGAGAAGATTAAATAATTTAATTTTACTGTCTATATCTATAAGGTCCCATTGTAAGTTACGGGTCAAAACTCAGATTTGCAGACACTAAGTCTGGACAAAACTTAAAGAAACCCTTTGAAATTTTAAGTTATGGCACTATAAAGATAACACAAAATGACGTCAAAATAGCCACCAGGAAAAGTTAACTCTTTCCTGGATAGGTATGTTTAGTGGGACAAGACTGCCCTCTATAGACCAAATACCTAAATTGCAATCTGAAAGATAACCACACCTCTAGTGCTTCTATTGGGTTATCAACTGATGACGTACAGAGAGTCTGGCCCTTTAAAAGTTAGGACAAAGGGAAGATAGAGGAATGCAAGAAAGGCAAAGGCGAAAGAAAAAGAGGAGAGAGGAATTGGAAGTTTGGGACTCCAACTTGGACATGCAGAGAAACCCAGGACAACATCTGAGACTAACACTCTACTCTTAAAACTCTAACACTTAGAATTTCACTGACTTTCTAACTAACACCACCTTTCACCATAACTCCATGCAGAGAGACATCCAAATAAGTTCCTGAGACTATCTACCAATCGGATGAAATATCTACTCAACTGGTAATTATACTGGTTTCATTTAATTAATTTAATTAATTAAAATGTATTAATAACATTATATATGACTGGATAAAGCACGGTCAGATTTCCATATTAAGAAATCTTAGTTAACTAAAGAATATATAGTTATAAACATTCCATTCTGCAGGTGGAATTAAGAATAATTATATATTAAGGTGATATTATCACGTGTTAGCATACCGCTGTTTTTATCCAGGTGTATTGATTTGCTCTAAATTAAGATAAGATATCTTTTAGACAAATTAAATTCTGCTTATATAATATGGTAGATTCTCTTATTGGATGGTTCCAGGAAATGACTAATGAACTGGTTTAAATGTTATTTTATTAAAATTACATAAGAATAGATCTTAATTACCTAGGAGATCTAGCCAGCATTGAAAGGGTTATTCTAACTGTTAGCCAGGGTTTTATGGCCCTTCGCTGTGAAAAGTTTCACTTTCAGTCTGTGTTAAAGATACCTCATAAATCAGAAGACTTGACAGAAAATGCTGTTTAGCCGTTGAGACGTGTGTAGCCATTTCTTTGTATTGCATACCATTTTATACTGGATATTCATTGATTATTATCACGCATGTTACATATTATTATTATTATTATTAATTAATTTGTTATTATAAATAAAATCTATTTTTATAACAAAAATTGTGATATTATTTATATGAAGTACTTCTCACTTAACACGATAAACGTTCTTTGGGATCTGAGAATTGAATTAGTGGGCAATTCTCAACTGTTACTATTATTATCCCATAAATATCCCCACACCTCTCTGATTGCCAACAAGGGTAAATTGTTGCCAAGTCGAAGGGGTCAAATACTTATTTCACTCATTGACATGCAAATCAATTTGTGACTTTTTTGACATGGGTTTTTTTCTGAATTTTGTTGTTGTTATTCTGTCTCTCACTGTTAAAATACACCTACCATTAATAGACTGATCATTTCTTTGTCAGTGGGAAAACGTTCGAAATCAGCAGGGGATCAAATACTTTTTCACTCACTGTATATATATCTATAGTTATAAAATGTTTTATAACTGCCCCCCTACTTTAGTCCCGGGTGCCTCATGTGCTCCCCCTAAATATGAATCCTGGAGATGCCACTGGTCATTTGGGAGATTGTATTTGTGCATTGATCTGCTTTTGGGGTTCTGTGTGGGGTTGCATGTTGGGGAGAGGGTGCGTTTGAGAGGAGTGGGTTGTATGTCTGTGAATGGGGCTGTTTGCAGCTAAGAGTGTGTGTGGGGGCTGTAGAGTGTCTGTTTGTTGGGGTTAGGGAATGTAGGGTGTGTGGGTAGATAAAGGCTGTATGGTCAGGGTTGATGGGGTCTATAGTTTGTGTGGAGGATAGGGGCTGAAGTGTATATATCAATAGTTAGGACCTTAAGTGTATGCATAGGCGCATATGTGCTGCAGTGTATGTGTGAGTTATATAGGGTGTAGTGTTGGATAGATGCTGTAGTATGGGGCAGTGATAAGGGCTGTAGTGTATGTGGGGATGGGGGCTGTAGAATGTAAGCCATAGGCAGTCTTGGACTGGCCATCGGGTGAACCGGGCTTATGACAGGTGGACCATGATGGCCATAGTCCATAGCCAGGCCAGAGAGGTGGCACAACAAAAGATCACCAGCCAGCCAAGGCTAGTGATGTCAATGGAGAGGACGTAGAGATTCAACCTCTGGTGGGTGCAGAGTAGGCCAACTTCCCTGCATTGGCTTCCGTCTCAGAGTTTTGTCATGGTTTACCATGGCAACGCTCTGATACTATCCCTGGTACAGGCAGGAAGTAGCTGTCATGGTCAAGGTGGCTTTCCCACTGGACCACCAGAGTACACAAGGTAAGCCACAAATAGGAGGGAATATAAGTTAGTTTAATTTTGTTGTAAAATTAAATTATATTTTATTTGTATACTTGCTCAACAGCCCCAGAACACCAGTCTCCCCAGCCCACACACTCAGTCCCTAAAATGATTAACCATCAGTGCAGAAGTGTACTCTTTACAAGAATTTCTGCTACATTACTTGGAAGATGAATGACAAATACCACAAATTATCAGTTTATCCCAAGTACATGTACAAGTGCTGACCCCATCTTTATACAGATAGCAATTACTATGTAAGCATCAAACTTCTAGGTTTAGAACTTGAAGGTCTAGGGATTCTTCACCAAAGGTTGCCACGTGAAAGCCACCAGGAAAGTCACCAATAAACAGAGTTTGGGAAAAACAACATAATTTTAATCTTTCTGACATCTTTCTTATGTATTTGTGATATATTTTGATCTCCCTTCATAATCTCTCATTCAAAACAGTTTAATGGTTAATGTTATTTTTAAATATGTTTAACCTGACTGTTTAGTTTCTAATCTTATAGCATATGCCCACATGCACAGCTTTAAATATTCGTGTGATGCATGGTTGCATTTCAAAAATCTTTATTGTGAAAAGAGTTATTCACCTTTTTAATTAAAAAAAAAAAAAAGCAACCAACCAAAAATACTATTCCCACACAAGTAGGAGAAACTTATTTTTGCCAGTGAAACATACAATCTGTTAAAGGGACACCGTAGGCACTGTATCTGCTTCATCTCATTAAACTGGTTATAGTGTCTGGAGTCCTCTGGTCCCATCATTTCTATCAGCATTAAACAGTTTTTAAAGTTTTAATGCTAAACAAGAGTCCCCGGCAATCCATCCCCTCTGTGCTGCTTTGGCTAATAAGGAAGTATTAGCCTGAGCAGCAATGGGCAGCTGTGATTGGCTGACAGTGTCAGCTGACTGCTTTTAGCCTGACAGAGTTCCAACTGACGGTATGAATGTGTATGACAACAAGGAAGTGTGTAATCTCTGCCTTAGCTACACATACTGAAAGGGCCGGACTGTGGGTGGCCAGGGACTCTTATTTTGTGGCATACTGCACGAACATGGTTCAACACTGTAGCGGATGGCACCGGGCTGTCCTGCAAATATATTGTACATAACTGCATTCGTGTGATCTGCTGTGTTATATGTGTTTTAAAAGAATTGTATTCCTCTGATTGTTCGGTAGTTTCATTCCCTTAGTTTATTCGAATGAAAATACCGAACAACCAGACCTCCCCTGTGTGAAGTGTGTCCTCAATTACCCGTTGCAACATTGTTGCGAACGGGTAATTGACTAGTAAGTAGCCGTCCTTTGTTCTCGGGGGTGGCCGCCATTCGACAAACGAACACGTTGCGGCGGCCATTTTAAAACTCCCGAACAGCAGTGTTTTGCCGTCGAGTGTCTGGAACTAAAATCGGACACTCGAGTAGGCGAACACCGCTGAGACCTCCACAAGCCCGGTCCGTTCGGTTCCAAACTACCGAACGGCCCCTCGTTCGGTAGATAGAAAGTACCGAACGAGGGGATTCAGGCGAACCCTCCCTAGCCTCTATAGCTAGAGGCTTTCGTGTATTTTGTTCCCTTATGCCAGGACCGACCGCAAGGCCCATTCGCATGGAACCTCATTTGGCTGTCTCAGTTAGTGCGGTCGGTCATTTTATTCCCTCCATACATTTCCCGAACCCCTGGTCTGATCTGGGTGATTTTTGGATATGTTGTTCACCCAGATCAGGGCTATCCGGGGATGTAGGATTTAAAGAGGTACCCCTACGTTTAGGGGTACATCCAGAAACGGGGGGAATTACTCTACTGGATAAGGGGATTATGATGCTGGCTGAGGGGAGGAGAGGTGTGGGAGGTTACCAGGACAGGATTGGCTACTGTATTAATGATTGTAAATCCCTCCCTTGCATGGGAGCAGGCTTTAAAAGGAGACTGTGGATTAAAGCTTTCAGTTCTGCTCCTGAAACTGTGTGTCGTCCAGTTATTGGGATTGCTGTTGGGATATTGCTGTATTTTACCTGCTGGAAACCTTGCCTGTGGATTTACTATTTACTTGTTCCTGAGCCTCACTTGGATTATAAGCGGAGATAACCTGGGGAATATTGCATCTCCGCTACAAACACTGAATGGAGGGACAATGCCAGGGCACTCCAGGCACTATAACCAATTCAAAAAGATGAAATGCTTATAGTGACTACAGTTTCCCTTTAAGGGATGTTGACTGGTAGCAGGGCCGGCCCATCCATACGTCTTGGTGAGGCCATGGCTCCAAGCAGCACTTTGATGGGAGCAGTATCTTGCCTGCATCCACTACACACTTCATACAATACACAGACACTGCATCCACTACAAAAACACAGACACTGCATTCACTACACAAATATTGCATCCACTATAGACCCAAACTCTGCATTCATTACACACAGACACTGTATCCACTAAACACACACAATGCATTCACTACACACGGCATACAATACACACTGCATACCCTATGTAGACACTGCATTCACTACACACACTGCATAACATAATGGATGTGCAGTAGTTTGGGTGAAGGGGAGGGAGCAGCATTTCATCCTTGGACACAGATAGCACAATGTCTTGGGCTGACCCTGACTGGTAGAATCATTTGGAAAGAGGGTTCTGATGACAAATGCTGACTTCAGTTCTTAGCCTTTAATTCAGACAGCAGCTTCCAAAATGAATGATTAGAGCAATAAATGTTTATTACAGGGAAGTTGGGAATATTTATGGGCTGGTGTCCCCAAACCAGTAAGGGTGGCTGCAGTAGAAAGGAGAAGTGTCACCACACCTGCCATGCAAATTATAGGGTGTTACACCAAAGCCTGAGGCAAATACCAGGGGTGTGCTCTGTTTTGGGAGTAACAGAGATGGTATAAAACCAGGGTGAATGCCAAGAGCAGATAGCCTGGAATCTCCAAGGCAAGGTAAGGTATAACATTTAAAGGGCATTATGCAGGTTCTAAATGACGAGAGGCATGGCATTGAGGACAGGGAGACAATCAATCAAGGGAGAATAAACCTAGGAACGAGCAACATTCAGCATGGGACTAGAAAAGGGGGTTTTGACAACAGGATGAATGTGCACTGGCAGAAGCAAATGAGACTGGATGTAGGTTTTTTTTTTAAATGAAAATTGGTGGAAATTTAAAGCAATTTCAACGTAAATTTCAAAATTTCAGGCCAATTCTGCTGAATTGGAAACATTTACCAAGTCAGCTATGCTTCCAATTTGAAATTCACTTTGCATTTTTCACTGGCAATTCTAACATTAGTAAATAATCCTGATATTGTCTCTGATCTGTTCTTAAACAAAATGCTAGTTTAAACAAGCACGGCTGAAGGGGTAATGGTAATGGAAGTCAAGGGTCACTAGATAATAACATGGTGCCTAAAGTATGAATGCTGTGTGCTTTAGTGTAGTCTCTTTAAAACCACAATATGATTTGTGTAGTGTCATTAAAACCACAATATGATTTGTGTAGTGTCATTAAAACCACAATATGATTTTCGTTGCAGAAAGATGAGGGCCCTAACATTCCTTGCATGCTGTTTGTTGATTGCATCATCCAGTAAGTATCTTCCAACTTTTCAAACACCTTTTAAAAGTCATTCCATTCCTATATTTCTCCACAAGCTGGGGGAATATGGGTGATGGAATGAAGACCTGTCTATATGAGAGTTCTCCTGCTCTCTTTTGTCAGAGAGTTTTATACTGATACAGAGAACTTTAAATTGAGATCTACAGTCTGGTCCATAAATATTGGGACATCAACACAATTCTAATCTTTTTGTCTCTATACACCACCACAATGGATTTGAAATGAAATGAACAAGATGTGCAGACTGCAGACTTTCAGCTTTAACTGCAGACTTTCAGCTTTAATTTGAGGGTATTTACATCCAAATCAGGTGAATGGTGTAGGAATTAAAACAGTTTGTATATGTGCCTCATTTCATTTCAAATCCATTGTGGTGGTGTATAGAGCCAAAAAGATTACAATTGTGTCGGTGTCCCAATATTTATGGACCTGACTGTATACATTGGCTAGTACAAGGTATAGATAACATTTAATGCTCTTTAAAATAATGATATTTTTGTGTACCATGTCACACTTTAAGTACGTTAAAGCAAAGATGTAAGGCAATCATACATACCTAAGTAAGTGGTAAATTGTGATAGACAGACCTACCTCTGACTGCAAGTGTGTAGGTAAACTAGAATCTATATATTTATTAAATTTGAAATTGCTGACAGAACCTACACCCAAAAAAGGCCTTCAGTATAATATTGTTGGATACAAATCTGAAATGATTTAATATTTTTGAATCAACTTTAAAAATGAGTTATTATGAAAAATATTTAAATTCTTTTTTTATATTTTGATGTTTTGTGATATATTGATATATATGTTTTTTTACATCTTTTTATATTTTTAAAAAGAATTTTAAAAGTTTATAAAATAAAATAAATACTTTGCAAAGCTTATCCAACAATATTAAATTGAAGGCATATTAGGACAATTATATCTTAGAGGGCTTGGGGTGGAGGACAATATCTGTTTTAGGATGGCCATGATGGGCAGATAACAAGAATGTGGTTTCTAGACAGCAAATGTTGCCACACATGACTAATATTTCAGGGTGATTCCCTCAATACCCGATTGCAAAAGAAACATGGTTTGCAAAACATTTAGTATTTGATATGTACTTAAGTCTTTCTCCATGAAAGGCTACCTTATCGTTATCAGATACTTAAATGTTTTTTGATGTGTTATTGATAACTTCTACTTATTGCAAGTTAACTATCTATACATGATGTCTCTGTTAGTCTACCTATGTATGAGATATTTGAAATTCTTTATAAAATAAACATTTGTTAAAAAAAAAAAAAGAAAACAACAAAAAGTACATAGGCATAGGCTCTTCCGCTACCCTGGTTGAATTCTTCAATTACTCTCTTTAATCAATGTGAGCAAATAGGAGATCTATGAATCCATCTTACTTCCCAGCTCCCTTGTACGGTTCCATTTGCGACCTTGTGACTATGGGTGATGGGATATGACATTGGGTTCCTTTTACTGTGAGCACTATCAGTCTACTAGTCGGAGAACAGTTACACTAGTTGCAGCTTCAAAGGGACTATTGATTTTGTCTCTAATGTGCTCTTGCATGTAAAGATGTTATTTCTATTACTCCATTCCTTCATTGATTAACATAACAAAGAATTAAGGATTGTTTCATCACTCATGTAGTATAGCTTGCAAGGGAATAGGAAAATCCTTGCTACCCTACAGTAGACCACTATTGATGGTCTTTAACTTGGAAAGTTCTGTAGTTTGTAAAGGGACATGTATCACTTTGAGACAAATGTCTCATTAAAAAGATTTGGCTTTGAATGAGACATTTGCCTTACTCCTTAGGCTGAAACAAATCAGGTAAATGTTTTTTTTCAAGTTTACCTAAATCTTCTTTCTTATAGTTTAAACATAAAAACAGCAGCAGAAGTAGGAGTATTTTACCATATAGGTCCCCTGAAGTAAAAGCAATATATAAAGAAAACATTAATTGTATAAACTGCTTGGCCACACACATTTTCAATGTATTTAATGATTATGGAGATTTATTGGAAAAGTGTCATACTAAGCTATTTCTTTCTCTTCTTTTCACTTTCTGCAGGTGCTCAGTACTGGTGGGACTCTATTCCTGGATTATGGGGGAATTCTAACTCTGGAGGAGGGGGATCATCAGGGGGGTATAATTCCGGAGGGGGAGGTGGGCACTCAGGAGGAGGATCATCAGGGGGTTATAATCCTAAACCAAAGCCTGAGCCTGGGCCTGGGCCTGGGCCTGGGCCTGACAAAAAGGGAGATTTAAGTTGCATAACTGTTACTGGAAGTAAGAACAGTGCCCAATGTCCAAGAGGTAAGATAATTTTGAAAGCCACTTTAAAATTACTGTATATCTTAATCTCCTTCACTTCTCACGTGCATTGAATCACATGAGTGTGTGTGTCAGTCAAAATGTATGTTAGTTAACAGGAGGCGGTGTGGCCTTGGCAAGAAGAAGCAGGTAAATTTAAATTAGGGGTGCCCGAGATCTGTCATGCCTAGGGCAGCACCAATCCAAAATACACCACTGCCGGACTGGGGATAAAAACCAGCCCTGGAAATAAATGAAGCCCCATATCATTATTATACCAGCCCAATCTTATAACATTAAATTCTTGTTCACAAAATGGTAACCATGCATTTTAAAGCACATTTGAAGAGTGTATTATTATTTATAGATACGATTGATATATACCCCTGCTCAGGGCAATATATATCACCAGTATTTACACAAGGTTATACCTTGCACATTGCCCTGATATATACCCCATGCATAGGGCATGGTATAGGCCCCACTATGTATACAAGGTTATTTGAATTGCCCTGTGCAAGGGTCTATATCAGGGCAGTGTGTGAGACATAACCATGTGTATATACTGGGGCATATATTGACTTACCCAAGCATACAGATTGCACTCCCAGGACTTGCTACAGCAATCAGGACTGGCCCAAGCATGGAGATTGCACTCACAGGACTTGCCCTAGCACTCATGACTTACCCCGGCATTTAGATTGCACTCACAGGACTTGCTCCAGGATTTCAAACAGCCTCTGGCATGCACCATGCAGGAGGAAAAAGATGCCGGATGAGATTTCCAGTGGCAACAAAGACAACATCACATTGGCCGAGAGAGTGCTCTCTCACACTCTTGGTGACGCATCTGCATCCAGCCACGGCTGAATTCTTAAAGGCTGCATCACACAGCGGCCCCAGGGCACTTCGGCCCTAAACCATATTACAAACTGGAGTCTTTACTGGAGTCTTTTTTTTTTATAACTAACAAATAGCTTAGTTGTGACAGATGAACTCAGGCTGTCTAAGTATTGTGGGAACTGCATGTTATGTATTGGGGTGTCTGTGTGTGATATGAATAGTTTGTGTGTGATGCTATTGGCCTGTGTACATTTGATGGAAACTGTGTGTTAGCACTGGGTTGGCTCTCTTTGATGAGAATGTGTGTGATGATTTTGTGCTGTCAATGTGTGATGGGGACTGCGTGTGTTTGTGATGGTTTTGGGCTGGCTGTTTACGGTGCTGCTGTGTTTATCTTAGTAATAACCTGATGAGTAGATAGAATAATGTAACTGGTTATCTGTGCTACCTGTGACCTGTATAAAAGTTGGAGAATCCTAGATCAAAACAAATTAAAATTACTTGTTTCATTCTCATGCACACAATATGTAATCCTGGGTACATACATATCATTTACTCAAAAGCTTCACTTCGTTACTTACTGCCTCTGTAGAAATGCCCCTATCTAAAGTGTCAGCACACTCCCTCAGTCCCTCTGCAAACAGCAGTCTCAGCCAGGTAGGTAAGGTGTCTCCGCTTCACTCGCTTCACTTCCATCCATGTCTCTTTTCCATTTCCATCCATGTCTCTCCCCCTTCCATCTCTCTGATCCCCTTTCGTCCATATCTGTCTCCCCCTTCCATCTCTCTGTTCACCTCACTTTCATGACTCTGTACCCCTTCCATTAATATTTTCCTCCCCCCTCATCCATATCTTGCTCCACCCTTCATCCATGTCTCTCCCCCACTTCCATCTCTCTGTTCCCCTTCCATCCATATCTCCCTCTCCCTTCCATCTCTCTGTTCCCCTCCCTTTCATGACTCTGTACCCCTTCCATTAATATTTTCCTCCCCCCTCATCCATATCTTGCTCCACCCTTCATCCATGTCTCTCCCCCACTTCCATCTCTCTGTTCCCCTTCCATCCATATCTCCCTCTCCCTTCCATCTCTCTGTTCCCCTCCATTTCATGACTCTGTTTCCCTTCCATTAATATCTTCTTCCGTCTACCGTATCTGTCCTCCCTTTCATCCATATATCGTTCCACCCTTTATCCATGTCTCTCCCCCACTTCCATCTCTCTGTTCCTCTTCCATTAATATCTCCCTCCCCCTTATCCATATCTCCCTCCTCCCTTATCCATGTCTCTCCCCCACTTCCATCTCTCTGTTCCTCTTCCATGTCTCTCCTTTCTTTCATCCATGTACCCCCCATTTCACCCATATCTCCCTACCATCCATATCTCTCCCCAATGTCCTACTCCATGTCTCTATCCTTTCCATGTCCTTCACCCATCCATGTATCTCTCCTTCCCATGTCCTCCTCTCATCCATGTCTCTCTCCCTCTCATGTCCCCCTCCCATTCATGTCTCTCTCCCCCTGTCCTGTACACATTCATGTGACTCTACCCATGTCTCTTCCCTCCTATCCATATCCCCACCCATCCATGTCACCCTCTCTCCATGTCCCTAACTCATCCATGTCACACTCCCCTTACCATCCATGTCTGTCTCCACCTCATGTCCCCCACCCATCCATGTTTCTCTCCCCCTCATGCCCCACACCCATCCATGTCTCTCTCCCCCTATGTCCCCCTCCCATTCATGTCTCTCTCCCCCCATGTCCCTCATTCATTCATGTCACTGTCTCTCTCATATCCCCCTACAATCCATGTCTCTCTCCCCCTCATGTCCTCCACTCATCCATGTCTCTATCCCCCCATGTCCCCCTCCCATTCATGTCTCCCTCCCCCCATGTCCCCCACTCATTCATGTCTCTCTCCCCATGTCTCTCTCCCCCATATCTCTTCCCTTCTATCTATGTCCCCCACCCATCCATGTCACTCTCCCTCTCCCATCCATGCCACTCTCCCCCCATGTCCCCAACTCATTCATGTCACTCTCCCCTTACCATCCATGTCTGTCTCCACCTCATGTCCCCCACCCATCCATGTTTCTCTCCCCCCATGTCCCCCTCTCATTTATGTCTCACTCCCCCCATGTCCCTCTCACATCCATGTCACTCTCCCCCATGTCCCCAACTCATCCATGTCACTCTCCCATTACCATCCATGTCTCTCTCCACCTCATGTCCCTCACCCATCCATGTTTCTCTCCCCTTCATGTCCCACACCCATCCATGTCTCTCTCCCCCCATGTCCCCGACCCATCCATGTCTCTTTCCCCCCATGTCCCCCTCCCATTCATGTCTCCCTCCCCCTATGTCCCCCACTCATTTACGTCTCCCTCCCCCTATGTCCCACACTCATTCATGTCTCTCTCCCCCTTGTCTCTCTCCCCCTGTCCTGTACACATTCATGTGACTCTCCCCTATGTCACTTCCCTCCTATCCATGTCCCCCACCCATCCATGTCACTCTCCCCCCATGTCC
Organism: Pelobates cultripes; assembly: GCA_933207985.1. NCBI lineage: Eukaryota > Metazoa > Chordata > Amphibia > Anura > Pelobatidae > Pelobates > Pelobates cultripes. The sequence goes on along the minus strand of OW240914.1, from coordinate 140,640,831 downwards.
CCAACTCATCCATGTCACTCTCCCCTTACCATCCATGTCTCTCTCCACCTCTTGTCCCCCACCCCTCCATGTTTCTCTCCCCATTTCCCCCTCTCATTCATCTCTCCCTCCATATCCCCCACCCATCCATGTCACTCTCCCCCTCCCATCCATGTCACTCTCCCCCATGTCCCCAACTCATCCATGTCTCCCTCCCCTTACCATCCATGTCTCTCTCCACCTTATGTCCCACACCCATCCATAGAATGTGACGGCAGATAAGAACCATTCGGCCCATCTAGTCTGCCCATTTTTCTAAATACTTTCATTAGTCCCTAGCCTTATCTTATAGTTAGGATAGCCTTATGCCTATCCCACGCATGCTTAAACTCCTTTACTGTGTTAACCTCTACCACTTCAGCTGGAAGGCTATTCCATGCATCCACTACCCTCTCAGTAAAGTAACACTTCCTGATATTATTTTTAAACCTTTGTCCCTCTAATTTAAGACTATGTGCTCTTGTTGTGGTAGTTTTTCTTCTTTTAAATATAGTCTCCTCCTTTACTGTGTTGATTCCCTTTATATATTTAAATGTTTCTATCATATCCCCCCTGTCTCGACTTTCCTCCAAGCTATACATGTTAAGATCCTTTAACCTTTCCTGGTAAGTTTTATCCTGCAATCAATGAACCATCCATGTCTCTCTCCCCCCCAATGTCCCCCTCCCATCCATGTCTCTCTACCCCCATGTCCCTCACTCATTCATGTCACTGTCCCTCTCAAGTCCCCCTACAATCCATGTCTCTCTCCCCCTCGTGTCCCCCACCCATCCATGTCTCTCTCTCCCCCCATGTCCCCCTTCCATCCATGTATATTTCCCCATGCACCCAACTTATTCATGTCACTCTCCACCTCATGTCCCCCTACCATCCATGACTCTCTCCCCCTCATGTCCCTCACCTATCCATGTCTCTCTCCCCCTCATGCCCCCGACCCAACCATGTCTCTATCCCCCATATCCCCCTCCTATTCATGTCTCCCTCCCCCATGTCCCCCACTCATTCATGTCTCTCTCCCCCCATGTTCCCCATTCATTCATCTCACTCCCCCCATGACCCCAACTTATTCATGTCTCTCTCAGCCACGTCCCCCTCATATCCATGTCTCTCTCCTCGCATGTCCCCCAATCGTTCATGTCCCCCTACCATCCATGTCTCTTTCCCATCATGCGCCCCTGGCCTCCATGACACTCTGCCCCCATGTCCCACTCCCATCCATGTCTCCACCTCTCTCCTTCCCAAGCAGCATTCAGCTGCTTCCCTCACAGAGCCAGTGGCCTAGGTGTAGGTAGTGCCGGCACTGCCTCTCGCTGGCAGTGCGCTGTCACACTGAGCGCTGGGTAGTCATGTGACACCCGGGGCTCCTACGCAGAGTGGGAGGGAACGGTGCTCCCCCTCTTAGTGTGTACTGTGCGTGCGGTTCCCTTATGGAGCTGGGGGCACAGGGGGCGCAAAAATGACTGATCACACTTGACACCTGATTTTTGCGCCCCTCCCTTAGCCTGCGCTCCCGGCGGCTGCTGGTTTGGCCAACCCCATGTTACGCACCTGTTGCCAGCTCTGCACTTTATGGTCTGCCAGTCTCCTCATGAAAACTCTTGAAGACCTCATTATGGATCCCCATTCTATTAGACTCGGCCCCAAGTCTTCATTTCTTTACAGTAACTAAATGTATAAACTCTCATCATGCTCCTCATCGTCGTTGCGCTGCTTCCACTCCCAGCACTGCATCGTCAGATCAAAAGCAAGGCATTGGTGGGATCTGTGTATAAGCTGTTAAGTAACATATATTAAAGTTGAATTAACATAAAATATACAGATTGCAAAGCTTTAATTTTTCTTTAATGCATTCTCCTTTTTATATAGGATATATCTCGACATTCTGCATTTGTGGGAATGGATGTCAAGACTTTGACTTTGAGAATGACATCAAATGTAGCTGCTCCTGTAATAATGTGCCATTCACCAAAGCCCGCTGCTGCAAGGTTGCATAAAGAGCTCATCTTTGGCCCATCTTTCACTTATTTTTGTACAATTGTTCTCTGCAGAAACAACAATAATAATATAATAATAAAGAAAAACATTTTACAACTTTGACTGTGGTTTTTCATTGTTAACAGTGCATTAACAGAAATATATGGGAGAGATTTTATGGTGTAATAGGAGGAGTTATAGGGAGAGGTAATATGAAGTAATAGGAGGGGTTATAGAGAGAGGTTATATGGAGTAATAGGAGGAGTTATAGAGAGGTTATATAGAGTAATAGGAGGGGTTATAGGGAGAGGTTATATGGAGTAATAGGAGGAGTTATAGAGAGGTTATATGGAGTAATAGGAGGAATTATAGAGTGAGGTTATATGGAATAATAGGAGGGGTTAGAGGGAGAGGTTATATGGAGTAATAGGAGGGTTTATAGGGAGAGGTTATATGGAGTAATAGGAAGGGTTTTAGAGAGAGGTTATATGGAGTAATAGGAGGAGTTATAGAGAGAGGTTATATGGAGTAATAGGAGGGGTTATAGGGAGAGGTTATATGGAGTAATAGGAGGAGTCATAGCGAGAGGTTACATGGAGTAATAGGAGGAGTTATTGGAGAGGTTATATGGAGTAATAGGAGGAAATATTTTTATTAAATTTTCTTACAACAAATTACAAAACAGTGTTCAATGTATCAAAAACATATACAAAAATACAATTAAAAACAAAATGTCATGTCTATATTTTCCCAACAATCTGTATTTTGTTCTTTTACATATACATCTTTTATGTCTTTAATTATCCGATTAATCACAGAGTCCGTAGTTAAAATAATTTGTTTTGATGATTTTAAACACCTCGCTTGCCATAAATAATATATAACAATACAATTAATTACATATAAAGTGCATTTGTTAATCTTATCTGCCCAATTGAAATTTCCATATACTAATTCAGCATAGGACTGTCCTTTAAAATTTGGTATTTTAAGAAGTGTGGACATTTCTGACCATATTGCTAAACTAAAGGGACAGTCACACAAAAAATGAGACATTGTTTCTAATATCCCTGAACATTCTTCCCTCGGACAATTTCGTTCCTCAAGTTTTTTAAATTTCAAATTAGAGCGAACGTATAATTTTCCTTGAAAACAAAGCCAAATAACATCTCTCAATTTAATTGGTATTCTCGTGCTAGTAACATTCTGAATGGCTTTTTTCATTAAGGTATTAGGGCAGTCTTTTAAAACCAACTGGGCACTATATTACTTATTTAACAGAACATGATATAATTGTTTTCTATCTAGCCCAGTGATATCTTCATATGAAATTTGCCATCTCAGCAACAACTTTATACATTGCTGAGCATATAGAGAGCAATGTTTAACCTTACCAGACAATCTTTTGATCTTTACACCTCTTGTCCAAACTCCAACAAAGTGATTAATTTGGTTTTTATATAAGATTCCCCATAAATCTGTTCTACCAGATTTAAAAAAACTTAAATTCTTGGTTATAAACAAGAGATTGTAAAAAAGTTCTGGACACAACATGCCTAATCCTCCATCTTTCCTATGGAGATAGGAAATGTTACGTTTAACAATATTTAAACGATTACCCCATATTAGCTGGAACAACAAACCGGTTATCTTAACCACTAATTGATCAGGTAATGGAAAGACAAAACTTGTATAAATAAAAATGGGGAATAAAAATCGTTTGATAGCTTGAATTTTCTTTTGGTAAGACCATTTCCAATTTTTCCATTTGTGTATTTTATCTGAGAATATTTTAAATTTATCATCCCAATTTCTCTGGGCAATGTCTTCAACACATCCCTATGTAATACCCAACACTTTGATTGTTTTATCCTTTCTTTTAAAAGGGATTTGAAAAGCTTCTGCATTATCCCCCAGCCACAATGCTTCACTCTTCTCCATATTAACCATAGAGTTGGAAATTTGAGAATAACTTTTAAGTTCCCTTTGTAACAATTGGTTATCTGCTTCTGATTTCAAAAAAACAGAAATATCATCTGCATAAGCACAAACTTTGACTCTCTCGGAAACACCTTCTACTTTCACTTCTAGGCCTTGAAAATTATGGTTTCCTTTTATTTTCCTTAATAGAGGGTCAATGCTAAAAACATAAAGCAAAGGACTTATAGGACAACCCTGACGAACTCCAGATTCAACCTGAAAAGGGTCTCCCAAACTACCATTAATTAAAGGGAAACATATTGCTTCTTTATATAATATCTTCAACCATTTAATAAAAGTATTAGGAATGCCATATCTCCGTAAAGTCTCAAATAAAAATTCATGATGTACTCGGTCAAATGCTTTGGACTGGTCTAGTCCTACCAAATAAATACCTTCTCTCTGCTGCTTAGCGTATTCCACCACCTCTCTTACTAGCAACAGTGTATCCTGTATGCTACGATTCTTAACTGCACACGACTGACACGGACTTACCAAAATTTCAGCCACCGCACTAAGCCTCATAAACATGACTTTTGCAAGAATTTTGTAATCAGTATTCAATAATGATAACGGACGCCAGTTCTTTAGTTCATTCAAATTACCACTTTTAGCTAAAAGTACCAAGACTGAGGCATACTGTGAGGGCGGCAACTGTCCCAGAGTTAGCACTTCATTATATAGCATTACAAGATCCGTTACCAAAAGATCTAAAAACACTTTATAAAACTCTGCAGTTATCCCATCCAATCCTGGACTTTTCTTCCCAACTAATGATTGAATGCTATTTCTAACTTCTTCCTCTGTTATAGGCTTAACCATGGTCTCAGCATCCACTGCATTTAATACCGGATTATCAACATCTTGCAAATATTTTACAATATTTTCATTTGCAATAGGCTGTCTTGCAAACAATTGTTTAAAATATTTTGTGACAATATTTATAATGTCCTTACTTTCTGTTTGTGTTTCACCATCTTGATCTACCAGTCCTGCTATGGCTTTCTTACATACTCTTTCCTTACACGCTTGAAAAGGATCTGGGGCTGTGAAACCCCAACTATCGAATTCATTTTCAGCTTTTAGAGAGATCATACGGTCATATTGAAGTTTTTTCATTTTATCCTTAACTTGATTAATGCTATTTGAATTCACAGTCTCACCATTATTGACCAAGGAATATAATCTACTAAGTCTAAGTCTTAGAGCAAGATATTGCATATATTGACGATTTCCTTCTTTTCTAGCTTTTGATTTAAAAAAAACTTTTAATATCTTTTTTTGTTTGTTCCCACCAACTCGACATCGTGTCGTATAAGCACTGTGTGGTTTTTCGATCTTCATAAAAAGTAATGAATTCTTGCTTAACTTTATCATTATCAAGTATTCTTGAGTTTAGTTTCCAGATACCTTTCCCATATATTATTCCTTCCTTTACCTTTAAGGACAGACTAATCATATCATGATCTGAAAACTCTACCAAGACTAAATTATATCTAAAAGATGAAGTTTGATTTTTTACATAGAGTCTATCTATACGACTTGCCCACCTCCCTTTATGATATGTAAACCCTCGCTGTGTAGGATAATTATATTTAAAAGTATCAATCAGACCAGCTTGACTGATCAGAGTTTTTAGAAAGTTTTCATCATATTTTAAATTTTTATAATTACTATTTCGATCTTCATTATTTACCACACCGTTAAAATCACCTCCCATAATTAACACTTTGGATGTGAAACAATATGGTTTTACACTTAAAAACACTTTTTTCCTACCTGCTATTATCTGAGGAGCATATATATTAATTATTCGATATCTCACATCATTAAGCGTAAAATCTAACAAAAGGCATCTACCTGCAACAATTTCCACAATCCGATCGATTTGAAAATCACAGTTCTTAAACAAAATACCCACACCATCATAACTTTCCAGTCCAAATGACCAATAAGATGGGCCCATTGTCCACTCTCTTTTAGCACAAAAAACCTGGCTATTATTTCTTAATCTTGTCTCCTGTAATAAACACACATCAAATGATTGTTCTTTCAGAACAGTATAGAGTAAGTCTCTTCTCTCTTTTGATCTCAAACTGTTGACATTAAGCGAGCATATATGTAAAGTCATGAAAACCAAGGAGACTCAGCGCTTCTTCTTTACTGCTCCTATATTGTCACCTTGAGATCCCCATCGTTTTATTGAAACAGAGGCAGTTGCTTCTTCTTCACAGAACAACTGCAATTCCTCTGTGGATCGCCTTTTCCAGAGAGATCCTTCACTCTGTTTAAACTCCATGGCATCTTCACTAGGTTCATCCAGGATAGCATAGCGACCAGCAGTTATCTCAAATGACGAAAGCATCTGAGGAGGTTTTTGTGACTCACGAGTACCTGAATATTTTAATTTCTTCTTGTGTTTTCCTTGCACCAACTGAAATTCCTCACTGTTTTTTTCTAATATTGGACCCTTTTCAACATTTAATGGAGATTGTATTTCCTTGGCGTCTTTCCTTAAGATGTTTTCTGGCTCAGTAATGTCATCTTTCTGTGGCTCATTTGTATCTTGTTTCTCAGTTGTATTGGGCTCTTCCATTGCTTCAGTAAGTATGCTTTCCAAATCTAGCACACAGTCGTTTATCTTATTATGGTGTGCTTCTGGGCACTCTCTAAAGGTATGACCTTGTACAGAACATAAGTTGCATATTACGTCCTGCTTGCATTCTGATCTCATATGGCCCAGACAGTTACATTGAGAGCACTTTATTTTATCACAGCAATAGGCCAAATGCCTTGTTGACCCACATTTATAACAGCTTCTAGGCTGTCCTGGATAATAGCAAATGCCTCTGTCCGTACCAATAAAAAAAACTGTGTGGTAAATGATGAGTAACGCCCCCTGTCTGCCACAGTTTAACTTGCAGTTTCCATCCACCATTCCATAGCCCAATCTCATCATAAATCTTTTGTGGGTCACTCACAACTGTACAGTGTCTCTTTATCCAATACATTATGTCATTTAAAGCCACTACTTCTGTCTGGAACTGGAGATTGATAGACACTGTGGCCTGTTTTGTGAGTGGGATAGCTTTTATATTTTTCCAGATACCACCTGATTTTGTCCTATGGAAAATCACCCAAAACATATCCAGGTTCTGCATTAGTTTAAAACTAATGTCAAATTGTCTTGATCCAGGAAAGTGAATAAATGCAAATATTTCACTTGCAGAAAAACCCATGAATTCCATTAAGAGTTTGCGACCAATGAATATTCTGTCTGGAATATCAGGTTCTGGTCCTGTGAACAACAGGCGCACTGCATTCTTCCGCTTAGATACATCTCCCCTTGATCTTGCTACATTTGAAAACAAATTCACGCTTGTTGCAGGTTGTTGTTCATTTACCTGTGTGCTGCTCTGTTTGCTGGTTCCTGTTCCCATTTTAGTACCTATCCGGTCCATGTTTTTGTCCTTCTGGATTGCTAGAGCCAGTTCCAGATTGCAGATGTCTATCTGGTGATTCCTCCAGATTCTGCTTTGCTGTGGAATCCCTGCATTGTGTTGTATCTCTTGCAATGCAAGAGGTTTTTGCAAATCACTTTCTTTCTCAATAAGTGTTTCCACAACACGCTTTATGCTCCTAGATCTCAGTTTATGGACAGTTATTTCATTTAAGCATTCAGGTATGGCAATGCTGAGGGCTGCTGGTTTATTGCACCCAGGTGAACTCTCAGGTTTACATTCAGCAGCAGCCTCTCCTGTTTGAGCAGGTAAAGTCACTGGGCACATTTTATCACTTAATTTCTTCATCATTACCCCTACTTGCTTGTCTTTTAGCGGTTGTGTGGGTACCTTCTTAATCTTTAATGGGTTTAACTTTTGCATTTTATAACATTTTCTTTCCTCACCTTTTATTGCACTTTTCAGTTTTTCAATGCTTTGCTCTTTTACATCCATTGCCGTTTGTAGGGAGTCGATCTCCACCTGGATCTGATCAATCTGCTGCAGAAAACATGTTCTCTCAGATTCCTGGGTTACTTCATCCACTTTCTTTACCAAATCTTGCTTCTGCTTGTACAAATCATCATACATTGCACATAAAGTCTGATAATTAGCAGAAGCATCTCCCAGTTTTTTGTCCAAAACCATCAAAAAGCTTTACTAATTAAACTTTCCTTAAAAGGTCTCCTTTCGTTTGTTTGGGCTTCTTGGCCTTCCAACACCTCCAGGCCTGGGACTAGAGCTGGACTAGTATCCAGAACACCAACACTCCCCCCTGGGTCTGAGGCCATCCTCAGTCCCCCTACAGGAGCTCCAACACATAGGAGTTATAGGGAGAGGTTATATGGAGTAATATGAGGACATATAGGGAGAGGTCATTAGGAGTAATTGGAGGGGTTATTGGGAGATGTCATATTGAGTAATGGGAGAGGTTATATGGAGTAATAGGAGGAATTTTAGGGAGAGGTATATGGAGTTTTAGGAGGAGTTATACAGAGGTTATATGTAGAGTTGAGCAAACCCGGACTGTAAAGTTCGGGTTCGTACCGAACATTACGTTGGAGTTCGGTATTCGGCAAATTAATGGCGCGTTTTCAAAGGCTGCAGGGCAGCCAATCAACAATCGTTTGACTTGTGTGCCCTTAGAAGCCATCACAGCCATGCCTACTAATGGCATGGCTGTGATTGGCCAGTGCAGCATGTGACACAGCTTCTATATATAAGCTGGAGTTGCGTAGCGCCGCACGCACATGAGGTCTTATTAGTGTAGGGAGAAGATGATGCCGCTGTGAGGGACAGCTTAGGAAAAAATGCAAACTAGTACATTAGTGGGGTGCACTTCATATCTGAGAGTCAAATAGAAGCGTCAAATACCGCGGTTACATCGGAGTTTTAAAAAGTCAATCTTTTTTGGTGCTAAAAAGTACATTAGTGGGGTGCACTTCATATCTGAGAGTCAAACAGAATCGTCAAATACTGCTGTCACATTGCAGTTGCAGTTTTAAAACTTAAAAATTTTTGGGTGCTAAACTGCTAAGTAGTATTTTAGTGGGGTGCACTTCATATCTGAGAGTCAAATAGAAGCGTCAAATAGTGCGCTTACAGCGTAGTTGTAAACATTCTAATTGTTTTGGTGCTAAACTGTTAAATAGTACATTTTGGGGCGTGCTCTTCATATCTGAGACTCAAATCGAATCGTCAAATAGTGCGCTTACAGTGCTGTGGTAAACATTCTAATTTTCTGGGTGCTAAACTGCTTAATAGTAAGTTTGGGGCATGCTCTTCATATCAGGCCCAGAGGAGGCGGGCTGAAAGCTAGCCGAATAGGAGGCGTGTGGTGGGTGTGGTTGTAAAATGGGGGTGTCATTTAGGTAAGGAGTAGGGTGGGGTTATATAAATAGCTGACATTTTGTCCCTTTACCTCAGCCATTTTAAAATTTAATGGCAAGGTAACAATTCCTTCCTGTGCTTGCAGCCTATTGTTACTTTGCTTACCCCACGGCCAGGAGCATGGATATCGATGGGATCCTTGCTGCCCTTAGGGCTGAGGCCCTCCAAGACGGTGGCAGGCACCTGCAGGCCCAGCTGGTAAGGCTGCAGGGTGCCTCCATGGTAGCTGCTTCCCTCCTCGGCGGCCATGGTACTCCGCGCCGCCGGGCGCGTCCCCCTACCCGCTATAGCCCCTCACGGGAGGGCCGGGTGAGGGAAAGGAGCAGGAGCCCCGTTGCCGGCCCGCGCGCCAGGTACCGCGCGGCCGCGGGTGGCATTGCGATCCAGCAGCCTGTCGCCTCCTCCCCGAGGTGGTCTCGTAGTGCCCGTCTGGCAGCTGCTGCTTGGGGAGGTGATGGCCGTCCCGTTCTGGTCCCTGCTCCTCCGATCTCGCGTGCCCTCAGAAGGGCGGCCGCGAGATCACGTTCCAGCACTTCGTCGCGGGCGGCGCACCGGGCACCTGACATGCGCTCTGCCCTCGGCGGATATCGGGCGGAGCGCGCACAGGTTAGGTCTGCAGCCGGCCCTCCTCCTGGAGCGGTAAGTAGGCCGCAGGTTGGCAGGCTTACCAATAAGGGGTTGGGGGGTTCGGGGGGCCGGGGCCTAGAGCCAGGACCGGCTACTATTACTATTACTCCTCCTCCCCTCTCTGTCTCCCCTGGGCCGGCCACTACCATACTCCCATCAACCTCATCTGCCCATCTTACCCCCCTTGGCCCCTTTCCTTTGGGGCTGCATCCCTCTGCACCGGCCCCACTTTTACCTAGGGCCTATGCTGCCCCCTCTGGGGCTATTTCTGCCATGGCAGACCCACATTCTGGCTCCTCTGTTATTTCTACTAATCCTGCAGGGTTGCTCCCCTCTACTGCACGTTCCCCAGCACCTGGGGTGGGTGGGCAGGGTTCTTTCTCACCTGTCCTGTCTCCGCAGATTGTTCCTGGTCAGCTTTCGAGTCAGTTCCCTGATGCTGTGCGGTCGCAATTCCCTTGGGGCCGTCGCAGGCTGATGCGCAAGTTGCGGTTCCGCTGCTACCTTCAAATTCATCTCCTGCCAGTGAGTATTCTGGTTTAACTGGGTTGGATTCGGGGGGCACTAGCGCAGGGGAGGCGCAAGAGTGGGGTTCAGTGCTCCAAGCTATAAAAAATGTTTTGCAAACTCTTGAGCGGGGATCTCGCCCTGGGGCCCCTTCCCCAGTGGTTTTGGATAACCAACTTCGGGCGGGATGGGCTAGTTCCGCAGGGTGTGATCCTGCGGTGGTCGCGGCAGCAATCCCTGCTGTTTCCATACAGGCCCCCACCCCCCCTGGCCTCAGCCCCACCGACAGTGGCGTCTGAGTCCTCCGTGGGTGCTACTGGGGACGCCGCTGTTGTCTCGAATTTAGGGGTAGCACCCGCTGTGCACAGGGCGGCGTACATGTGCTGGTCAGGCCCCCTGGGCCTCCATCTAACGCCTGAATTGAGGGCAAAAATAGAAAAAGGGGAATTTGTAGAAATTTTTTCTCTCCTCCCTTTGGAAGATCTTCCTCGGCCGGATACGGATGCAAAAGAGTCTGAAAAAGACAAAGAAAAGTTTCGGTATCGGAAGATTCCGAAAACTTTTGGGAACTGGATTAGAGCGTTTTCTATCCTGGCTAGCGTGATAGGTGAAAAGACTCCCAGCAAATCTTCCCTATTTTGCTACCAGGACATGCTTGTCGGGTTTATGGCGGGTTAGGGTGGTGGCGGTATGATGAACAGTTCCGCCAACGATTAGCGGGTCGGCCTTCCATGGGTTGGGATCAAATGGACATCGGCTTGTGGTTGGCTATCATGACCTGCCCGGCCTCACATCAGGGGGGCCTTTCGTCCTTTCTTGGGGGGGCCGGCGCTGGGTCCTCATCTGCAGCGTCGGCCGGTCAGCGGAAGACTGGGTGCTGTTGGCAATATAATGATGGCCAATGCAAGTTCGGATCGGGTTGTCGCTTCAAGCATGAATGTTCGGGGTGCGGCGGGTCCCACCCCGCGTCTAAATGCTTTAAACGTGGCAAAGCTGGCGACAAAGGGGATTCCGTGGACGTCGACGCGATGCGCCCATGGCTAAAGCGTTATAACAATAATTGTCCAATTGTTATTGGAGGGTTTTGGGCAGAGGTTTTGGATCCCTCACCGGGCTCAGCAGGTTTCTGCCGAAACCTGAGATCGGTTGCTGATCACCCGGGGGTGGTCAGGGAAAAATTGGCAAAGGAGGTGGCGTTGGGCCGCACGGCAGGCCCCTTTCGGGAATCGCCACTCCCCGATCTGAGGGTTTCACCACTAGGTGTCGTACCAAAAAGGGAACCAGGAAAGTTTTGGCTGATTCACCATCTATCGCACCCTCATGGGGGCTCGGTAAATGATGATATCGCCGCTGAATTGTGCCGCGTTTCCTACGCGTCGTTCGACGCGGCGGTGGGTATGGTCAGGGCCACTGGCCCCGGGGCACTCATGGCAAAAACCGACATTGAGTCTGCTTTTCGCCTCCTACCGGTTCACCCGGAGTGTCACCACCTCTTGGGTTGTGCATTTGAGGGTCATTATTACGTGGATATGTGCCTCCTGATGGGTTGTGCGATATCCTGTTTTTATTTTGAATGTTTCAGTTCCTTCATGGAGTGTGTAGTGAGAGCGGAGTCCGGTTACGATTCCTTGCTTCACTACCTAGACGACTTTTTATGTGTGGGCCCCGCGCACTCCCCGATATGCGCACAGATTTTGCAAGCAGTGGCGGATGTGGCCTGTGAGTTCGGGGTGCCGCTGGCACCGGACAAAACGATTGGCCCTTCCACTTGCCTGTGCTTTCTCAGGATTGAGATTGATTCCGTTATCGGGGAATGTCGGCTTCCTTTGGACAAATTGTCTGATCTTCGGGGGGTGGTGCATGTGGCGAGCGCATTGCAGGAGATTACGTTGCAACGACTTCAATCCCTGAACTTTGCCTGTCGGATTATGCCCATGGGCAGAGTGTTCAACCGGCGCCTGTCAGCCGCCACGGCTGGGATACTGAGGCCATTCCACTTCGTCCGCTTGACCAAGGCGCTCAGGGAGGACTTGGCAGTATGGGCGGTTTTTCTGGATGGGTACAATGGCAGGTCCTACTGGCAGCAGCCTGAGGTAACGAACTCGGTGCTGCGCCTGTTTACGGATGCCGCGGGTTCATCGGGTTTTGGGGCTATTATGGGAAAGCAAAGGTGTGCGGAACCTTGGCCCAAATCGTGGTTCGACTCGTGCCTGACCAAGAACATGGCATTCTTGGAGCTCTTCCCCATTGTGGTGGCTATCCATCTTTGGGGGCCAGAGATCAAGAACAGGCATGTGGTGTTCCACTGTGACAACCTGGGCGTTGTCCTGGCCATTAATAGGTTAACGGCCTCATCCCCTCCAGTGGTCAGGCTCCTGCGGCGATTGGTTTTACGATGCCTGTCTTTGAACGTGACGTGCCGCGCTGTGCATATCCCTGGTGTTGAGAATACCACGGCTGACGCTCTTTCTCGTTTCCGATGGCAGGTGTTTCGATTGGCCGCACCGGACGCAGATATGGAAGGCCTCCCCTGTCCCAGAGAGCTATGGTCCCTTGGCCTAAGCGAATAAGGGAATGGATTCGGTCTTCGGTGTCAGAGGCAACTTGGGTCCGGTACGGTAAGGCATGGGGAGACTGGGTTGCTCTAGAACAGGACCAAGGTGGGTACACCTCGACTGCTGAAAGGGTTCAAGGTATGTTACGGTTGCTCTGGTTCTGGGAGGCTAGCGGGTGTTCTCCGGCTACGGTTTCGGGGAAACTATCGGGTCTTAGCTTCTGGTTCAACTTGATTCAGGTGCCGGATGTTACCAAGGACTGCATGGTTCGGCTTGCAATGCGCGGCTGGCGGAGAGGCCCACAACTGCGGGATTATCGGAGGCCGGTTTCAGGTGCGCTGCTCCTAGGTATCGCTTCGGTCCTACCCAGGGTCTGCTTTTCTGATATGGAAGCGAGTTTGTTTCGGGTGGCTTTCACTTTCGCCTTCTTTGGCGCTCTCCGGATTGGTGAGCTTGTGAGCCCTAGCAAACGGATCCCAGGGGGCTTGTTGTTCAACGATGTGTCTGTCGTGAATGATACGGTGCGTTTTTTGGTGCGGAGGTCCAAAACTGACATCTTCGGCAGGGGGGCATGGGTTACCCTCCGCGCCATTCCCGGTTCGGCCGTTTGCCCTGTCGCTTCCTTTCAGTCGTACTGTCTTGGTCGCCCGGGTGTTGCGGGCCCGCTGTTAATTCCTTCCTTTCTCGCTTCCAATTTCTCCGGGTCTTTCGGTTGGCACTCGAGCGCAGACTTTGGGGGTCATTCTTTCCGGATTGGGGCTGCAACTGAAGCCTCCCGTTTAGGTTTTTCGGATCAGGCCATCCAAAGGATTGGTAGATAGTGATGTCGCGAACCCGAAATTTTCGGTTCGCGAACGGCGAACGCGAACTTCCGCAAATGTTCGCGAACCGGCGAACCGCCCGAAACGCCATTGACTTCAATGGGGAGGCGAATTTTAAAACACACAGGGACTCTTTCTGGCCACAATAGGGATGGAAAAGTTGTTTCAAGGGGACTAACACCTGGACTGTGGCATGCCGGAGGGTGATCCATGGCAAAACTCCCATGGAAAATTACATAGTTGATGCAGAGTCTGGCTTTAATCCATAAAGGGCATAAATCACCTAACATTCCTAAATCACAATCAATATGGATTGACACCTGACATATGACATATTGACACCTTGACATATGGATTGACACCTGTCCTCAGAGCCCCTGATGCACAC
>OW240914.1:140595623-140626450 GCA_933207985.1 Pelobates cultripes | reverse complement strand
AGGATATGGAATTTTCTGCCTGAAGAGGTGGTTTTATCAGAGTCCATACAGATGTTTAAACTGAAATTGGATAAATACTTGCTAAATCATACAAGGGATATAATTTCTAATTAGTGGGGTAATAGCTGCTTGATCCAAGGAGACATCTGACTGCTATTTTGGGGTCAAGAAGAATTTTTTTCCTAGTTTGTTGCAAAATTGGAAGTGCTACAGACTAGGTTTTTTGCCTTCTTTTGGATCAACAGCAAAAACATATGTGAGGAAGGCTGAACTTGATGGACACAAGTCTCTTTTCAGCTATGTAACTATGTAACCAAGGTGATATAAAAGACAGGAGACAAGGGGAGGTGATAGTGCAGATTGTTGGATTCAGTCAGATAAAAGTATAACATAACGATGAAACACTTACATTTAAAGGAGCCATAGCCATCTCTAGCAGTACGGGCGTACAGCAGTATCATCCCTGCTTTAAAGGATATGCAGCAACTGTCCACCACGTCCACACAATCCAGAAGTAATAAAAAAAGGCAACAGATAGTGCTCTCAATAAAATAGAATAATCTCCAATAAAAGGAAGTAAAATTATACCAAGCATTGGTGATATTATCCCCACCTTGGGATTACTATAGGTATAAAACTTAAAAATAACTCGTGCTCATGCCATTGCACAGAACACTGGTGAGCCCTCACTTGGAGTATTGTACGCAGTTCAGAAAAGGGCTACTAAACTAGTTTGTGGATTGCAGGATAAAACTTACCAGGAAAGGTTAAAGGAACTTAACATGTATAGCTTGGAGGAAAGATGAAACATGGGGATATGATAAAAACATTTAAATACATAAAGGGAATCAACACAGTAAAGGAGGAGACTATATTTAAAAGAAGGAGAACTACAACAAGAGGACATAGTCTTAAATTAGAGGGGCAAAGGTTTAAAAATAATATCAGAGGGGCGTGGCCTGGACACCGAGGAGAATGAAAGCCTAAACTGAGAGCTCCGTCTCCCAAAGCTAAATTCAGCATGCTAAACGAGCAGGGAGGGTCGGAAATGGGACGCACAAAACGCCCGGACGGCTCCCAAACACCCCAGAGCAACCTTACAAGCTCCCAGGCAGGTCCCATGGACGATTACCTGCAGGCTCCAGCAACCGCATCCCGCGAGCAGGCAGGCACAACAATGGCCGACTCGCCGCACCACGTGCAACCCCCAGAAACAGCCGGCCCCACACTAACAGATATCAGTGCGGATATCAGAGCGCTGGCGGCACAAATGGTCACGAAAACGGACCTCCAAGCTCTGTCAGATGACCTACACGCGGCGATCCGCCTAGAGGTAACAGCCCTGAGGGCTGAAATGACTGCACACAGCGGCAGGCTCCAAACACTAGAGGGGAATATGCAGGAGGCTATGGGGAGAACGGGAACCACAACCACAGCGGTCACCAGACAGGGAAACATGTTGCTAGCCCTACGACGGCAAACAGAAGATCTGGACAATAGAGGCCGCCGCTCAAACATCCGAGTGCGCGGCCTACCCGAACCACAGGCGGAGGAAGATATTGAGGCCACGCTGAAGGCCCTCTTCCAGGCCATCTTAGGGGAAGACTTACCTGCCGACCTGACGTTTGACAGGGCTCACAGGGCAAACAGGCCCAGGATACCGGATGGCACACCAGGAGACGCCATATGCTGCCTCCACCACTATAAGCACAAGGAACGAATAATGCAGAAAGCCCGCACGAGACCGCTGTGGAGATTCCGTGGAGCTGATGTGGCCTTGTTCCAAGATCTGTCACCGCTCACGCTAGAAGCGCGCAGGACCTTACGTCCCGTCACGGCCCTTCTCAGAGAGAGAAATATCCCCTACAAGTGGGGTTTCCCCTTTGCCCTACTCGCAAGACACCAGAACGAATGGGTATCCCTGCGCTGGCCGGAGGAAAGCCCGGGATTCCTACACCGCCTGGAACTACCGCCCACGGAGATAACGGACTGGGTCCTCGGACCGCTAGAGCAACGGCCAAGGCCTCCAACACCGAGACTACAGCGCCGCCGCAGAGGGGACTCACCGAGGCGGCCAACTGCACGCAGACACCTGGACCCTGCAGAACCGGAAGAATAACGGCAGAGGGGCACACCCGCCCCAACAAGGAGGACCCCTCCACCCCCCTCACGGGATAGACTGTTGCGGGCCCTATAAGATTGCAGACTCTACCGACACCGGAGGCAGGAAGTGATCCCCAGTACCCAGATAAGTACTACGCTATCCACCACGCACATACGGAACCTGGGACTAAATGTCGGGGAATACCGCAATTAATGTGGGGCTACCGGGATAACACTACATTTAGGGTGGAGGGGATGCAGGGATGGAGTTGGGACACTGCTCTGGGTCATTACCCATATCCGAACAAACGGACAAGCGCACTGGGTGGCGCAAAGGGGAAAATGTTTAAATGTTTTAATGTTTTAAAGTTATAAGGTTCCCAAATGTTGCACGTTAGACTCAGTGAATTGTATAAGACCCACATACTGATTGCAGGGTGAACCACGTTCTGACAAGGCAAGCACACAGCAGGTTGGGCCCACTCCTCTGATGACCTGACCACAACTCAAACCCTGACGCTAGACACCTGCCCCATGTGACAACCTACCTAAACACGAAAGACCTGCATAATATAGCTATAGGGACACCCATACCGTTTGAGAAAGAGACGGGGATGGGATGAATCACCACGTGTACAGGTCAATGGGGAGGCCCCGATTAGACATGGGTGGGACGGAGCTGGACGAGGGGAGAAATTGGTAGCTACAAAACCCAGCGATAGACGAAAGGAGATGCCATAGGTAGAGGGTAGGCCGCAGCGAAGGTGGAACTGGCGGTGGCAGGGGGCTAGGAACAGTACTTATAATGGCAACCCCCATGCACCGCAGAATGCCTAAACGACAAATATTTTATAGAAGACCTCTACACCCCCCGTGTACCCTCCTTCACGAGAAGCATTGCCACCAACTGGTCAGGACTTAGCTCACGGGACCACCCGAACGTAGCAGATGACGGTGACGAGCCACTTCAGCCGTATACCCACCACAAACGCCCATGTGACCACAAAGACAAGACGCCATGAGACCACACCTGGGAAGACTGAGGAGAGCCCAGGGAGCACACGAGGGGAGAACTCATACCACCCAAACCAAGACCAGACTTATATAGCGACTTAGCGTAACAAATACAACCGAACGCAATTGAGACGGGAGACCCAGGACGGCTGACAATACCAGACCACAATTTCTACCTCAACCAACTCTCCACATATTAAGTGGAAGACGTAAACGGTTAGGAGGCCACGACCCCGACCCAATCCTGTGTATACATAGACTACTGGGGGGAACACTGCCCTGACGCCCTAGTATACACTAAGTGGCGGTTTGGCTTTGTTAACCAACCCAGTTACACAGGTACTCCTCATTCACTGAGAACACCGGCATAGGGAACGACCCCGAAACACCACTAGACACCAGTAAATAAACTCGCAAACAGCAAGGCTCTTTTAAAAAGCCTACCAGGAGAAACCCTTAGCCAGCCAACACCTAGTGGAAGCAGGCAAGAGGCCGAGTCACAGGGGCTCTGGGGCAGCACCCCTCCCCCTCCACCTATACCCACTAACTCACCTCACTACCCGACCGCCATCCCGCCCCACCCCCTACTCACGACACTCGACCTTTGGCACAGCTACCACCCGCAGAGATCAGGGAGCCACACCCGGGTGACTCTCCTCCCCCCCCCCCGGACTGAAACACCCTCCCTCCAATAAGTGCATACTGACCCAGATAGAGTACACAGAACTTGGAAGCTAAGCCCATAGGACCCTATCCACACACACACGGAAGATACCGGCCCACCCTTACAGGATGACATATTCAGCCGCACCCTTCCATATCATTACACAAAATTGCCGGGGCTTGAAACCACCCGAAAAAAGAGCACACTTACTGCAGGACCTCAAACGTCGCCAAGTATCTATCGCCCTACTACAAGAAACGCACCTCAGGGACGTGGATAACCACAGACTACGAAAAAAGCACTACCATACCACCTTTCACAGTAATCACCCGACTGCTCAGAAAGCAGGTGTCTCGATCCTCTTAAACACCAACCTACAGTTCACACACACCGAAACAATCGCAGACCCAAATGGCAGATTCCTTTTTGTGAAGGGAACGATAACCCAGAAAACATACACGTTCGCCTCGGTATACGCCCCGAATAAGAACCAAGCCAAATTCCTCTGCAGAACACTCTTGAAACTAGCCGCATTCATGGAGGGCATCCTGGTGCTTGAAGGAGATTTTAACATAACCTTAGAACCGCTCTCTGACTCATCCACAGGGCACTGCTCAATAGCACAGGCAGCGATTAGAAGGATTCGCAAGACACTCCAGGACTTGAGATTGGTGGACACCTGGCGCACACTCCATCCAGATGATCGTGACTATACCTACTACTCGCCCCTCCATAGACGATACTCACGCATAGATTACATCTTCATACAACAAGAAGGCCTCACTTTCCTGAAAAAGGCTGCGATCAGGCCCACTCCGTGGGCAGACCACAGCGAATCCTCCATACACCTGAACTCCCCTCTCTTCAGACCCACCCAAATGACGTGGAGGTTAAATGAATCGCTCCTACTGGACGTACCGGTCCGGACGCAACTAGCAGAACATCTGAACCAATACTTTGCAGAAAATGCCACGGAAGATATGTCGAACATAACACTTTGGGAGGCGCACAAAAGCGTCCTCAGGGGACACTTTATTCGGATTGCGTCACGTAAAAAGCGAGAAAACCAACAAGCAATGGCGGACCTCACGGCCCAAATCATGAACCTCGAAACCCTCCACAAACGCAGCCAGCTAGAAGCACAATACCGGGAACTCCTGACAGCGTGTAGACAACTTACGGAGCTCATTGACCGTAAACATCATAGAGCAATACAACGCTCTAAAGCCTTCTACTACCTACACGCCAACAAAGGTGGCAAAATGCTGGCCCGCCTGATCCGAGGCCAACAAGCGAGAGCACAGGTACAGGCGATACGGACTTCAAACGGACACCTCACACAGTTTCCGGAAGAAATTGCTAACGAATTCCGCTCTTATTATACGAAACTGTACAACATACATGCAAACCACACGGAAACACGCCAAAGCGAAGAAAGCAGGCAGGTAGAACAATATCTACAAGAATTCCAACCCGACGCGCTTTCGAACGAAGAAGCAGAATCCCTAGAAGCACCGATCTCAGAAGACGAAGTACGGATGGCAATCAAGGCCGCAAAAAATGGCAAAGCGCCAGGACCAGACGGCTTCTCAATAGGCTATTACAAAAAATTTGGCGACACCCTTATCCCACATCTAACCGCCGCACTAAACCAACTACAAGACGGAGGCAGATTCCACCCCGAAACAATGGCAGCCACCATCACAGTCATACCAAAACAGGGCAAGAACCCAGAAAACTGCGGGAACTACCGTCCTATCTCACTCCTCAACGCGGATGTCAAACTATTCTCCAAGATCCTAGCAACCAGACTCCAACCCTACATGCCCAGGTTGATACACCCGGACCAAACGGGCTTCATGCCTGGAAGAGAAGCTAGGGACTGCACTCTGAGAGCGTTTACCATCCAACACCTGGCTCGCAGAGAAAATAAGAATCTGCTAATGCTCTCCACGGACGCCGAAAAAGCGTTTGACCGAGTGAGATGGCAATTCATGATGGCGACGCTCAACAAAGCTGGCCTAGGGAGAGGGATGCTCGCGTGGATAGACACACTCTACTGCAACCCTAACGCGCGGATCCGAATCAACGGAGCACTCACGGATGGATTCCTAATTAGCAACGGCACCAGGCAAGGCTGCCCATTATCCCCGCTCCTATTTGCCCTAACACTGGAACCGTTCCTAGACAGGATCAGGCGAACACCAACCATACGTGGATTCCAATATAAAGACCAGGAACATAAAGTTGCGGCTTATGCAGACGATATGCTCTTCTTTATAGACGACCCGAGACACACGCTACCGGCACTGATGGATGAGTTCGATAGCTACGGCCGAGTCTCTGGGCTTAAACTAAACCACACGAAATGCGAAACCATACAAATCTCGGCCCAAACACCTGACTGGGACCACGTCAAAAGAACATACCCCTTTCATAGCTGTGAAGACCAGATGAGATACCTGGGAATCTGGATTTCCAGCAACCCAACGGAAACCTACGCACGGAACTACGCTCCACTCCTCAAACAAATACAGAAAGACCTGATAACCTGGAATTACGATTGTATCTCATGGCATGGTCGCATAGCAGTAGTAAAGATGAACATCCTGCCGAGACTCCTCTACTACTTCAACACCATACCCTGGCACTTACCATCGGAATTCTTTGCAACTCTGAGGACAGCGGTTAGCAGATATGTCTGGAAGGGGAACCGAGTGAGGCTTAGCCACGATAAAATATGCCTACCCAAAGCGTGGGGAGGCTTAGCACTGCCAGACTTCCGCAAATACTACTACGCATCTACCCTACAACGGATAAGAGACTGGTACACAGCCCCTCAACACAAACGCTGGGCGACACTGGATAGAGAAAGCACGAACAAAACCCTGCACTCACAGGTGTGGCATCACACACAGAGGATAACCCCAAATATCAACAAGACCTCGCCCATAGAACAAACGCTGAAAACATGGGCCATAATGAGAAAATAAACATACATATCCCCCCAACCGAGCCCACTGATCCCACTAACGAACAATATCCCAAGGAGTGCATGGCTGACAGCAGAGGGAGATGACTATTTACTCCTGAAGGAGGCGCTAACCAATGCAGGACTGAAGAACATACGTGAATGGACCGGAACCGACACCCCCACACTCATGCACAGGTTTCGATACATGCAGCTACGACATTTTTACTACAATCTGCTAAACAGACTGGCAGTACACAGAGACATCACGTGGTTCGAAAACCTGTGTGTGAATGAACCAGAAGCGGATGGGAGAGTATCCATATTATACCAACAGATTATACTAGGAGACCGAATTCGGAACATAGCCTTCAAAAGGCGATGGGAGGACCTCACAGACAGAACATACACAGATGCCCAATGGGAGCAGATACTCATACTTCAGCACAAGAGCTCGATCAGTTCAAGATACCAAGAAGTCAACTTTAAATTGATCTCACACTGGTACCGCACACCCTCGCTACTACATAGAATATTCCCGGTGACACCAGACACCTGCTGGAGATGCGGAACTCAACCAGGAACAGTGAGGCACATCTGGTGGGACTGTGCCATAATAAAACCATTCTGGGAAGGGATCCAACAAGAACTGGTCAAGATCCTAGTGTCAGGGTACCTGTTGGTGCTGAATCCAGGGAAGACATCCTCTCTGTTTAGGGGCTCCCTGCCCCTAGCATTTTCGGCATATTCCGGCCGTTTTCGCGCCGGCCGCGCTAGCTCCTCCCCCTTTTTATGACGCGACGGCTAGCGTCGACGTCATGACGTCGGCATTTGCATAAAGTGCCGGGAACCGCTATTCCGGACCTTTTGGGGGCGTGGTCTCTATTTAGGTACAGGGTATTTAAAGGAAACCTTTACTACTGCTCATTGCCCTGTCGTGGTTCTAGCTTGCTAGTCACTCAGCGCGTTCTTTATCTTGTGTTTCCGGTTTTGACCCTTGCTTGTCTTTTGTCCTGTTGTCCTCTCCTCTCCTTTGACTCGGCTTGTATCTCGCTTACCTGTCCTCCGGCTCCCTCGACCTCGGCTTACCTTTTGACTATTCTGCTTTGTCCCTACGTTAGTCCGGCCATTCTAAGGTCCGGTATACGTACCTCCTTCTGTCCGCACTCTGCGTATTGGATCCCTGTCAGTATCCTGACATTACGACAGGGCCATGATGGATCCTGCAGGTGCTAGTCCTCCTGACCCCAGATTTGAGGCCATGGACCATAGAATGGACCAAATGGCTTTAGCATTACAAACTTTGTTAACACGCTCCAGTACCCAGTCTGAAGAAATACGTTCCACTGCCAGCCACTCGCTAAGTACTGGTTTGGAAGTAGCCACTGTAGGCGCATCTTCCCATGTCACTTCACCATTACGATATGGGGGTTCGCCTGATGCTTGTCGTGGTTTTTTAAACCAGATAAGCATACATTTCGAACTTCAACCCCGGGCTTACCCCACTGACAGGGCTAAGGTAGGCTTTATTATAACCCTGCTAATAGATAAAGCACTTAGATGGGCCAATCCCCTTTGGGAGAATGACAATCCTTTAGTCTACAACTACACTGCTTTTGTCACGGCTTTTAGAAGAACCTTTGACCCCCCAGGAAGGAAGATTAATGCGGCCAGATCCCTGTTACGCCTTAAACAACAGAATAGGACCCTTGTAGAATATGCTCTAGAGTTTAGATCATTGGCAGCAGAAGTGAAATGGAACGAACAAGCTTTTATGGATGTATTCTTGAATGGGTTGTCTGATGAAATTCTAGATGAAATTGCCACAAGAGAACTTCCGGAAAATTTAGAGGATTTAGTATCCTTCATTTCCAGAATAGATGAACGCATGAGACAGAGGCAGAACACTCGGGAAAGAGTTACTAGACTTCCTGTAAGACTCGCTCCCTCATTTCAGAACCCTGACTCCTATAATCCTACTCCACCAGAACCTATGCAAATAGGTAATACTCGCTTATCTGAGGCTGAGAGACAGTACAGAAGAAGGGAGGGTCTCTGTTTATACTGCGGGCGGAGAGGTCACCTACGTCTTAGTTGCCCTAATCGTCCGGGAAACGCTCGCACCTAAGTTCCCTTAGAGGACGGGCCTTGGGTGTTTCATTACTGTCCTCTATGCATAATAAAAAAGACCATAGGCTTCTGATTCCTGTCTCTCTAGCTTGGGAAAAGGGGTTTATTTCTACGATGGCATTATTAGATTCAGGAGCAGCAGAAAGCTTTATAGACCAAACTTTCGCTAATAAGCATTGTATCCCATTCCAACTGAGAGATACACCCTTGGCCGTTGAGGCCATAGATGGTAGACCTTTATCTGAACCAATAATATTCCATGAGACCGAACCCGTTAAGCTTACTGTTGGTATTTTCCACGAGGAGTTGATTTCCCTTCTGTTAATTTCCTCCCCGGCAGTCCCAGTAGTACTAGGATATTCTTGGCTCAAGAGACACAACCCTCAGATTGACTGGGAGGGTGGAGAAATCGTTTCTTGGGGTATGGGTTGTAGGAAAGCATGTCTGCAGAGAGTTACTTCTGTTTGCCCCGTAAACTCTTATGCTAACACTTCTCAATCCACTGACGTTCAGATACCACTACAATATCTAGACCTCAAATCTGTATTTGACAAGGGTAAGGCGGATACTTTACCTCCCCACCGGTCTTATGACTGTTCTATTAAACTTTTCCCTGGTACTATGCCTCCCAGGGGTACGGTATACCCTCTATCCACCAAGGAAAACTTAGTTTTAGAGGAATACATCAAGGAGAATTTAGACAAAGGATTTATCAGAAAGTCTTCTTCTCCGGCGGGGGCAGGTTTCTTTTTTGTAGAAAAGAAAGACGGTACCTTACGTCCTTGTATAGACTATCGGGGATTGAACAAAATTACTATCAGGAATGCTTACCCTATTCCTTTGATTACTGAACTCTTTGACAGACTAAAGGGCTCGAGTATTTTTACCAAACTTGACTTGAGAGGAGCATATAACTTAGTGCGAATTAAACAAGGAGATGAATGGATGACAGCATTTAATACCCGTTACGGGCATTATGAGTATACCGTAATGCCGTTTGGGCTTTGTAACGCCCCGGCCGTCTTCCAAGACTTAATCAATGAAGTTCTTAGAGAATTCCAACATGAATGTGTAATTGTATATTTGGATGATATACTAATCCATTCTAGAGACATTAATTCACATCATAGACAAGTCAGAAAGGTATTACAGAAACTTTTACAACATGGATTGTATTGTAAATTGGAAAAATGTAGCTTTGACCAGTCTCAGGTAACTTTCTTAGGTTACGTAATTTCCAAAGACGGGTTTATGATGGACCCGACCAAACTAAAATCGATTTTAGATTGGCCTTTACCTAAGGGACTCAAAGCCATACAAAGATTTCTTGGATTTTCTAATTATTACAGACGTTTTATTAAAGGGTACTCCTCTGTTATCGCTCCTATCACTAATATGACCAAACAAGGAGCCGATACCAAAACCTGGTCTACTGAGGCTTTATCTGCTTTCGAAACGCTCAAACAGTCTTTTGCCTCAGCACCTGTATTAGTTCATCCTGATACCTCTCTACCCTTTTTACTTGAAGTTGATGCGTCTGAAACAGGGATAGGCGCAGTGTTGTCCCAAAGACACAGTTTAGATAAGCCGCTGCACCCTTGCGGTTTTTTTTCCAAGAAACTATCACACACTGAAAGGAGATATGACATTGGTGATAGAGAACTTTTAGCTATCATTATGGCATTAAAGGAATGGAGACATTTGTTAGAGGGCACTGTCCTCCCAGTTACCATCTTGACTGACCACAAAAATTTATCGTATATGGGGGAGGCCAAAAGATTATCTGCCAGGCAGGCACGTTGGTCTATGTTCCTTACACACTTTAATTATATGCTTACTTACAGGCCTGGTTCTAAGAACACTAAGGCTGACGCTTTGTCACGTCAGCACGAACCTATCACCTCTACAGAGGACACTTTGTTCCCTATTATTCCTGAAGTCAATATTATCGCCAACACCAATGTCAAAATACACTCTCCATTGCTCGCTGATATTATGAACGAACAATCTCTTGCTCCCGAACGTACTCCTGTGGGCCGCTTGTTCGTGTCTCCCAAATTCCAAGTGGACATTATTCGCTGTTTTCACGATAGCAAGTTCGCTGGTCACCCCGGCATCCACAAAACTTACTGCCTGATCTCCAAAGACTTCTGGTGGCCCGGTTTACGTAGGGATGTGGAAGACTTTGTCAAGGCTTGCAATGTTTGTGTCAGGAATAAACTTCCGCGGGATCTCCCTTGTGGTTTATTGCAGCCCTTAGTCGTTCCCAACAAACCTTGGGCTTGTTTGGCTATGGATTTTATTGTTGATCTACCAGCTTCCAGTAGGCATACGGTTATCCTCACGGTCCTTGACAGGTTTACTAAAATGGCTCATTTCATTCCCTTGCCTAAACTTCCGTCCTCTCCTGAACTGGCCGTGATATTTGCTAGAGAAATTTTCCGTTTACATGGTATTCCCAATGAGATTGTGTCAGACAGGGGTTCCCAATTTATTTCCCGTTTTTGGAGATCCTTCTGTTCCCAGTTGGGCATCAAACTGAATTTTTCTTCGGCCTATCATCCTCAATCTAACGGAGCAGCCGAACGCACTAACCAAAAAATTGAGCAATATCTACGTTGTTTTGTTTCTGAACACCAGGATGACTGGGTCGGTCTGATTCCTTGGGCGGAGTTTGCTCACAACAACCTTGTTTGTGGTTCCACTCGTAATAGCCCCTTTTTCTTGAACTATGGCTTTAACCCTACTGTTCTTCCGTCGGTGTCTCCTTCCCAGGGTATACCGTCGGTTGATATTCATATAGCCAACCTGAGAAAGTTGTGGGATCAGACTCGACAAATTCTTGAACGTAGTTCCGCGGTGTTTAAGTCACATGCTGATAGGCGTAGGCGGCCTGCTCCTATTTTTTCTCCGGGTGATAGGGTCTGGTTGTGTACCAGACACATTCGCCTGAAAGTTCCTTCCTTGAAGTTTGCTCCTCGTTACATTGGTCCTTACAGGGTGCTGAGGAGGATCAACCCGGTTTCTTATTTGCTGGATCTACCTCCTACTCTACACATCCCTAACTCTTTTCATGTGTCTTTATTGAAACCTCTTGTTTGTAACAGATTTTCCTCCCACTCTGCTCCTCCATCCTCGGTCCGTGTGGATGGTCAGGAGGAATATATCATCAAGTCCATCCTTGATTCTCGTATTTCTAGGGGGAAGCTGCAATACCTCATAGACTGGAAAGGTTATGGTCCAGAAGAGAGGTCTTGGGTTCCTGGTATAGACGTGCATGCTCCTCGTCTTCTTCGGGCCTTCCACGTTCGTTTTCCTTCTAAGCCCGGTCCCATCCGCCCGGTGGGCGTTTCTAGAAGGGGGGGTACTGTCAGGGTACCTGTTGGTGCTGAATCCAGGGAAGACATCCTCTCTGTTTAGGGGCTCCCTGCCCCTAGCATTTCGGCATATTCCGGCCGTTTTCGCGCCGGCCGCGCTAGCTCCTCCCCCTTTTATGACGCGACGGCTAGCGTCGACGTCATGACGTCGGCATTTGCATAAAGTGCCGGGAACCGCTATTCCGGACCTTTTGGGGGCGTGGTCTCTATTTAGGTACAGGGTATTTAAAGGAAACCTTTACTACTGCTCATTGCCCTGTCGTGGTTCTAGCTTGCTAGTCACTCAGCGCGTTCTTTATCTTGTGTTTCCGGTTTTGACCCTTGCTTGTCTTTTGTCCTGTTGTCCTCTCCTCTCCTTTGACTCGGCTTGTATCTCGCTTACCTGTCCTCCGGCTCCCTCGACCTCGGCTTACCTTTTGACTATTCTGCTTTGTCCCTACGTTAGTCCGGCCATTCTAAGGTCCGGTATACGTACCTCCTTCTGTCCGCACTCTGCGTATTGGATCCCTGTCAGTATCCTGACACCTAGGGGATATGCCAGACCTCAGCATAGAAGCCGCACTGATTCACTTCACAGAAAAACCACTCGCACACTACAAGAAATCTATCCTGAGACACCTGCTAAATGCAGCCAAGTCCCTGATTCCGACACTGTGGAAAAGCACCCAATCACCCACAATCACGCAATGGCTACAGAGAGTAGAAGAAATCCACGCAGCGGAAGCAAAATACGCTGACTTACTGGGAAGAAGCGACAAACATACGGAAATGTGGGGATCCTGGTACGTGTACTTAACACAAACACCGACACGGGAAGGAAGGAGACAAGACACATAGGGAACCGAGATACGCACGACATCCCAAAACCCAAGTAAAACACCCCCTTCCGGCCCTCCCACACCCCCACCTTGCCTCAGAGCCTCTGCGGATGAGACCAGTACCCGGGGAATCTCTCTAGGACCCCCTGAGTGGCAGAATCACACTAGTAACAAATGAAAGCTACACGGCCAGAGGGCAGACTAAACATGACCCAGGGGTTATGGGAGCCACGCTGGGAGGAGACAACACACTGCACCCACCTCAGCAACACTGCAACATTACAACATTAATGCATATAGATGATGGAGGAGACTGAGAGGGGAACTCATAAAACAAACTAACAGACACACAGACCCTAGGGATCAAACCCTAGACTGGAACACACAAAAGCACAAGGACACCCCCCCGCAACCCCAAACACATGCCAATCGGCATCTTGAGATGGGGCCATAGAAGATACAGGCGAGAAGAGGATAACTGAAAGACACGACATGCTTACCGACCCCCCCCACCCCTCCCATTATTCACAATCTAGACCCATTACAGACGAACGACATTAAAGACTGAGAGACACTTACAACCTGCAAGAATAAGCGAACAATAGGACCTATAATCACAAATAATATCATAACGCAGAGCAAGTGATTTCAAACCACATGACCATAGCTAACGCAGCTGACAGACTGTAATTAATTAATCTACAACATGCTATGTGAATATCGTAAATGGAAACTTATTGTGCCCGGAGACCTGCAAATCTCAACTACTTTTGCATCCTCAGAGATCTGCGCATCTCAAGATCTCAAACGAGACTCTAAACGATTGAAACCTGCGTGTTTCGCACTGCTCATAACCTAACTGCGAATTGTTCACCTTGCAAACATTTCAATAAAACGATATTTATAAAAAAATAAATAAATAAAAATATTAGGAAGTATTGAGAGGGTAGTGGATGCATGGCATAGCCTTGTAGCTGAAGTGGTAGAGGTTAACACAGTGAGGGAGTTTAAGCATGCGTGGGATAGGCATAAGGCTATCCTAGACTTAAGATAAGGCCAGGGACTAACTAAAAGTAGTTTGAAATATTGGGCAGGCTAGATGGGCCGAATGGTTCTTATCTGCCATCACATTCTTTGTTTCTTTGATTTCTGTAAAAGGGCCAATATGTGAGCTGGGGGTTTAGGGAAACCCAACTTGTACACTTTTCCTCCCCCCAAGAATTTGTCCATTTACAATGTGGACAGATCCAATATTCTTTCTGACTAGTGGTAGTAGAACCAAGAGATGCCTGATTTTGGAATATCGCCTGGTCTTTAGGGACATAAGGAGTCCCTGCCTTACCCGGGTACGGGGGTGGGCCCACAAGATTTTTCCCAGGATCCAACGTGTGTTGGTTATCAAAATAAGCCTCTGACCTTTATTTTATCAGTTTGTGCTTTTATACATTAAAAAGTAAGTGCTTACGTGCAAATACTCATAGAAATGTAGTAGGAAGGGAGTAAAAGGGTAAAGGAATACAGATAAGACATAGGGATGAACGTCATGTACATATAACAGATAAGTTCCGGGAAAGAGAAGGAACAGACTGATTAAGAAGAGACAGCTCAGGTGGGGGCTATCTGCTCCCGGAACAGATGTCGTTATAAGCATTAAGCATTTTCTGAGTCCAAGTTAGCCAATTTTAATAAAGACTATCTAATCTGACACCTATAAGTTTAAACCTTGGAATCAAGGTAAATTATTTCACACTATACCTACAGTTTAGTAATATGGACAGAAATGTCCATACCTTTTAAAACAACCCTTCTTAAAGGACAATCATTTGCTGAATTTTTTTTTTTTTTATAATTAGTAGTCTTGTAATATATAATTAGTTGCAGGTTAGGTGTTTAAAATCATCAAAACATATTGTTTTAAAGACTGATTCTGTTATTAATCGGATGATTAAAGTGTCAGGATTACTGTTGATCCAGCACGCAGAAATAGTATCACACCTAGGGCTAATGATAACATATAACCGGACCTTAGAATGGCCGGACTGAACGTAACCAAGAATAGTCAAAATACTTGCCGAGATCAGGGATACAGAATGAAACACAACGATGAGGGAAAGCCAAAAGTCAAGAATACCAGAAATCAGGAAAGTCAAACGAAGCCAAAGTCAAATACCAGAAATACAAAGATTAGGAACACTCTCTCGGATAACCAGCTAAAGGAAACCATGACAGGGCACTGATCAAAAGATCATTTGGGTTTAAATAACCCTCCTAGAGCTGTAACTGGCTATATGTGACCTCTGACCCCAAATGTGCGTGCACGTCTATGACGTGACGTCGCACGCACATAAACACCATCTTTAATATGGGCAAAGGGTATTTCTTTATTAAAAAAAAGGAACCGCAGCAGCCGGCGTCTCTGTTAACGCCACACACGCTGGGAACCGAGATGGCAGGAGGTCGGGTTTTGATCTGCCGCGGGTAAGGTGAGTGTTTGTTATTTATGTCTGCGTGACCGTTGTTTCAGTGCGGTCACGCTGACAGAAACCTGCATCACCGTGACAGTACCCCCCACTTTAAGACCACCCAACGAGTGGGCAGGACCAGGTTTGAGAGTGAACTTGGTGTGAAAAGAACGAATCTTGCGGCCAGCATGTATGTCTGAAGCAGGGACCCAAGAACGATTGGCAGGCCCATTCCCCCGTCCAATCCACTAAATACTGTTAGGAACCACAAGAAAACCTTGAATCAATTATAAAGGAGATTTCGTACTCCTCCTGTCCAGAAACGACCAAAGGAGGATGGGGAACAAAAGGGACAGTATACCTATTGTAAATAAGTGGTTTGAGTAAGGAAACATGAAATGTATTACATATACGCAAGGAGGCTGGAACAGCCAGAGATTAAGAACAGGGTTAATTCTCAGAATATCACGAAATGGACCAAGAAATTGGGGGGCAAACTTCATGCTAGTTTGATGTTGCGTGAAGATAACCACACACTCTCACCCACCTAGTAAACTGAGTTGGCGCCCCACCGTTTATCAGCATGAAATTTGAAACGAGCAGCTGCAGTCTCAAGAGCGGAGTGAACTTTGAACCAACTCTCACGAACAGAAGTAAGGTGATCATCCAGAGCAGGGATAGCAGTGTCAGAGAATACAGCCAGTAGAAAGGTAGGATGACGACCGTTATTGAGAACAAATGGGCTATGCCCGGATGAGTGGCATTATTCCTGGCAAAATCGACCTAAAATAACCCTCCTAGAGCTGTAATTGGCTATATGTGACCTCTGACCTCGATGTGACGTCGCACTCACGTAAGCGCCATCTTTAATATGGGCAAAGGGTATTTCTTTATTAAGAATGGAACCGCAGCAACCGGCGTCTCTGTCAACGCCGCACATGCCGGGAACCAGGATGGAAGGAGGTCGGGTTTTGATCTGCTGCGGGTAAGGTGAGTGTTTGGTATTTCTGTCAGCATGACCGCTGTTTTTCAGTGTGGTCACACTGACAGAAACCCGCGGCAATGTGACATAAAGATCTAAAAGATGTATATGTAAAAGAACGAACTACAAATTATTGGGAAAATATAGGTGTGACATTTTGTTTTAATTGAACTTTTGTAAATGTTTTTGATATACTGAACACTGTTTTGTAATTTATTGTAAGAAAATTAAATGTAAAAAAAAATCTATTACTACATATAACTAGAGTTGAGCGGATACCTGGTTGTTCGGGCGGGTTTGCCCCAACTTTGAAAAAAAGTCCGGGTTGGGCTCAAACTTGACCCTGAACTTGACCCCGAACCTGAACCCCATTGAAGTCAATGGGGACCCGAACTTTTGGCCACAAAAATGCTGTCAAGGTTAATACTCCCCAACACGCAAACCAGGGAACAATAAAGGTGAACACAGATAGACGTATTACCGGACCTTAAAGTGGCCAGACTTAACGTAGGAACGAGGGAAGAATAGTCAAACACGCCAAGGTCAGGGATACAGAGATACGGAAAAAGCGAAATAGACAGAGCCAAGGTCACACTCTCCAAGTGTCATATACAGTGGATAAGTGTTCATCCAACACCGGCATTGACTTGTGAGAAAACGAAGCCGGAAGAAGATTAGGATGACGACCATACGTGACAAAGAAGGGACTGTGACCAGAAGCAGAGTGCGTAGCATTATTCCTGGCGAATTCAGCCCAAGGAAGAAGGTCAGCCCAGTTGTCCTGGAGTTGAGACGTAAAACAACGGAGATATTGTTCAAGGCTTTGATTAGTCCTTTCAGCAGCACCATTCGTTTGAGGATGATAGGCTGAAGAAAAGGCGAGTTCAATGCCCATGTCTTTACAAAAACCCCTCCAAAACTTTGAAATAAATTGTGAACCCCTATCAGACACAATGACGTCTGGCATTCTGTGTAGTCGTATTATTTCCTTGGTGAATATACTGGCTAATTCAGCAGAAGAAGGCAATTTTCTCAAAGGTACGAAATGCGCCATTTTAGAGAAACGATCAACTATAACCAAAATAACAGTAAAACCGTTAGATTGTGGCAGCTCGACTATAAAATCCATAGACAGATGAGACCAAGGAACTAACGGCAAAGGAAGGGGATGAAGAAGACCACATGGTACTTGATGAGAAGGTTTAGATTGGGAACAAACGTCACACGACGATACGTAAGCTTCAACTTCCTTTCTAAGAGATGGCCACCAATACTGTTGTGTAATTAAATCAATGGTCTTAGATACCCCCATATGTCCAGCCATTTTACTGTCATGGTAATGGCTGAATACTTCCCCTCTCAGCTCTGGAGGCACGTAGAATTTATCAACAGGCTTATCACTAGGTGCCCTATCTTGGACCCTTTGGATTTTGTGCAGAAGAGGGGAAGAGACCCTGGTTC
The DNA here is from genome assembly GCA_933207985.1 of Pelobates cultripes. NCBI lineage: Eukaryota > Metazoa > Chordata > Amphibia > Anura > Pelobatidae > Pelobates > Pelobates cultripes. Next base: position 140,608,468 of record OW240914.1, on the reverse strand, counting down.
TTGTCAAAGCAATGATTCTTTCAGGAGGTATAATGGGTTCTGGTCTGGCCTCCTCTATATCAAGAGTGGCAAACTGTCTGGAAAGAGAATCTGCTTTGGTGTTCCAATTACCCGGTCTATAGGAGATTACATAATTGAAGCGGGAAAGAAAAAGAGCCCAGCGGGCTTGTCTGTGCGAAAGCCACTTAGCGTCACTCAAAAAGTATAAATTCTTATGATCGGTGAGAATCATGATAGGAACCGTAGATCCCTCAAGTAAGTGACGCCATTCCTTGAGAGCTGATACTATGGCTAATAATTCTCTATTACCGATATCATAATTCCTTTCTGCAGGTGTCAGCCTACGAGAAAAGAATCCACAAGGATGCAACAGAGCGGTAGGAGATTCCCTCTGGGAAAGGATAGCCCCCACACCGGTCTCGGAGGCATCAACCTCAAGGATGAAGGGTCTAGAGGGATCTGGATGTACCAGGACAGGAGCTGAGGCAAAAGATTTCTTCAAGAGAGTGAAAGACGCTTTGGCTTCCACAGACCAATTGACATGATTAGCTCCCTTCTTGGTCATAGCTGTGATTGTTGCTAGAATCTGGGAAAAGCCCTTTATACATTTTCTATAATAGTTAGCGAATCCAATGAACCTCTGTATGGACTTCAAACCAATGGGTAAGGGCCATTCAAGAATAGAAGATAGTTTTTTAGGGTCCATTTGAAATGCATCAGTAGAAATTATATACCCTAAAAACTGAATAGAAGTCTGATCGAACAGACATTTCTCAAGTTTGCAATATAAGCCATTAGCAAGAAGGGTCTGTAAAATATTTCTAACTTGTTGGTGATGTATCTGACTATTAGGAGAATGAATAAGAATGTCATCAAGATACACAATAGCGCAAGTGTGCAAATAATTTTGTGAGACATCATTGATAGACCAAAGGGCATTACCGTGTACTCATAATGACCGCTTTGAGTATTAAATGAGTCATGGGTAGCATTATTCCTGGCAAAATCGACCCATTCGTCTCCCTCTTTAATGCGAACTAGATTGTAGGCTCCTCTAAGGTCTAATTTAGTAAAGATTTTAGAACCACGAAGCCTGTCAAAGAGCTCTGTTATCAGTGGTATAGGATACACATTTTTTAGAGTAATTTTATTCAGACCCCTATAATCTATGCAGGGACACAAATCCCCCTCCTTTTTGGCAACAAAAAAGAAACCAGCCCCTGCAGGGGAAGAAGAACGTCTGATAAACCCCTTACTTAGTGATTCTTGTACATATTCCTCCATAACCTTATTTTCATTTTGAGAAAGAGGGTAAACCCTCCCCTTGGGGGGGCATGGTACCAGGGAGGAGTTTGATAGCACAATCATAAGGCCTATGTGGAGGAAGACGGTCTGCCTGTATTTTGTCAAAGACCTTCGCCAGGTCTTGGTATTGAGGCGGTACGTTAGTGGAAAGTGGAAGAGCTAATGGAACATTAAGAGAACAAAGGGGTTTAACCTGACTTAAACATGAACGGTTACAGGAAGTACTCCAAGACAGAATTTGACTTTCTCTCCAGTCAATAACAGGGTTATGTTTTTGTAACCATGGAAAACCAAGAACCAAAGGGCAAAAAGGGGAAGAAATGACCTGGAAAGACAACTTCTCTTCATTGGTAGCACCTATTGATAAAATAACAGTCTTAGTTTGATGCGTAACATAGGGGACTGTTAATGGTCCTCAAAGGCCAAGGGTGTTTCTTTCTTCTCCAAAGGAAGAGAAAGAGCTGTTGCAAAGGTCTGGTCAATAAAGTTGTCTGCAGATCCAGAGTCAATGAGGGCCATAGTGAGATGACTAACACTTTCCCAGAATAGGGTTACAGGCATAACACATCTGTATGAATTTGTTTTAGGGGACAGAGACATTACACCCAAGGCCGGTCCCTTGAACGAGCTTAGGTGGTAGAGTTTTCCGGACGTGATGGGCAATTGTTACGCAAATGCCCCTTACGACCGCAGTATAGGCACAACCCTTCCCTTCTTCTGTAAGACTTCTCAGCCTCAGAGAGTCTTGTGTTACCTAGTTGCATGGGTTCAGAATCAAATTCAGGGGCTGGCAAAGCGGGTAATCCGGTTATCATTGAATGAGGAGTGATTCTTCCTAAAGCCCTCCTTTGTCTATCTAAATGAAGATGCTTCTGTCTAACCCTGATATCAATGTCTGACATATACTGTATAAGGTCTTCTAGGAGTTCTGGTAAATCCCTGGCTGCCACTTCTTCCTGTAAGGACTCATTAAGGCCCTCAAAAAACACAGCTGTTAGAGTACTGTTATTCCAAGTCAATTCTGAGGCCAAGGTGCGAAATTCGATAGCATAATCGCCACTGTTTTAGATCCTTGTTTGATTTTTAACAACGCTCTGGCTGCTAGTCTCTTTCTGCCTGGGGGATTGAACACATTATGGAAAGTCCTGAGGAACAGTTCAAAATTAATGACAATCACATCATTATTCTCCCACAAGGGATTTATCCAAGCCAGGGCTCTACCTTCTAATAGGTTCATAATGAATGCAATCTTGGATCTATTAGTAGGGAATGAATCAGGGGCTACTTCAAAATGTACGCCCATCTGGTTCAAAAATCCTCTGCATGATAATGGATCCCCGGAATAACGAGTAGGGGGAGTTAGATGAATAGATGGAGTGGAATGAGTCGCAGAGGGTAGAGTGACAGCATCTTGAGAACTACTGTCCTCTACCTCTGGTTGAAGACACGCAGTTCTGGTGAGGATAGTTTGCAAGGCTTGGGCAAACTGATCCATTCTATGATCTAACCCCTCTATTCTATTTTCATATGCAGCCATTTGTTGTCCCAGGTTTGCAGGGTCCATGGCCCTGTCGTAATGTCAAGGTTAATACTCCCCAACACACAAACCAGGGAACAATAAAGGTGAACACAGATAGACGTATTACCGGACCTTAAAGTGGCCGGACTTAATGTAGGAACGAGGGAAAAATAGTCAAACACGCCAAGGTCAGGGATACAGAGATACGGAAAAAGCGAAATAGACAGAGCCAAGGTCAGGGAGCCAGAAAAGAGAATAACCGATAAACAAGCCGAAGTCAGGAACCAGAGAAAAGACAACTACTCAGAACGCACTATCGGGCTATAATAAACCACGACAGGGCAAGGAAGTGAAGTTAGAAGGAGGTTAATATAGGGCAAGGTGAATACTGATAGGCAGGGACAGAATTGGAGGAGGTATAAATAGATAGTGGCAATAGGCTACTATCTCTTTAAAATTGGAGTCCACGTCACCCCTGCCGGTTACTTTGTGCGCATGCGACGCCCGCCAGTGATCCACACCGCCTGACATGAGAGGACGGACGGCGGGACCGGGACGGCGCGGGACATCAGATATGACAAATGCCTCTAAAAAAGTCCTGGAAAGGACTAGAGGGCTGCAAAAGGAAGTAAAATGGGGGTAAGAGTAGGACAAGTGCCCTGCAAACAAATGTAGGGAAATCACTTAAAATAACATAAAAATTTAAAATACAGCTGAGCCATTACATAGCACTAGATGGAATCTTTGATTTTAGCTTTGGAAGAACATAAATCAAAATCTAAAGCATGGCTGTCAGGAGGATCAACAGAATTATCCATTTGAGAGAGGGTTGGAGTGCAAGGTATTCTCTTTCATTGTTCAAACTGAGCTCAACTCCTGATGCATGGAAAAAAATGCCTTCACAAGCCTCTACTATTGTGTACATAGTTTATATTAAGTGACCCATAGGTTGAGGAGGCGGTGACCATGGCGGTGTAGGCAATGGTGTTTCCTGGTTTTGTGCTGCCCTAGTCATTGTTCAAACTGAGCTCAACTCATGATGCATGGAAAAAAATGCCTTCACAAGCCTCTACTATTGTGTACATAGTTTATACTAAGTGACCCATAGGTTGAGGAGGCGGTGACCGTGGCGGTGTAGGCAGTGGTGTATCCTGGTTTTGTGCTGCCCCAGTCAGACACAAACACACAAACACACACAGTCAGACACAAACACACACACACAGTCAGACACAAACACACACACACAGTCAGACACAAACACACACACACAGTCAGACACAAACACACACACACACAGTCAGACACAAACACACACACACACACACACACAATCACTCACATTAACTTTTTTTTTAATTTAAACCCCCCCCAACCTCCTTACCTTTGGGAGTGCTGGGGGGGGTCTCTCTCTCCCTGGTGGTCCAGTGACTGCCGGTCGGGCTGGGCGGCGCTGGCTTCTGTGCGGGTGGCTGGCGAGGGAGCACTTCCTCTGAGCGGTCTGCTCAGCTCCCTCGCGCACCGCAGAGTGAGGCTGGGAGCCGGAAGATATTGTCATATTCCGGCTCCCAGCCTCACTCTGCGGCGTGCGAGGGAGCTGAGCAGACCGCTCAGAGAAAGAGCTCCCTCGCCAGCCGCCCGCACAGTAGCCCGCTTGGCATGTCTGTTAGCCGCAAGGCTAACTAGGCATTTGCCCTGGGCATCTGGGGGCGGCGTTTTTTGCCGCCCCCTGAAAAATGCCGCCCAAGGCAAATGCCTTGTTTGCCTCGCGGCTAATACGTCCCTGGGTGTAGGTGGAAGCAGCGGAGGAGGAGGTAGCCAACACTGTTTTTTATATATATATATTTTTTATTTTAATTGGGGTAGCCCCCAAAATATTGGGACATACAAAAAAAGAAACATTTGCGGCCTGCTGTGCATTTCTTGCAGTCCTGATGCATGGAGAAATGCTCAACTCCTGATGCATAGAGAAAAGGCATTCACAAGCCTCTGCTATTGTGTACATAGTTTATACTGTGACCCGTAGGTTGAGGAGGCGGTGACCGTGGTGGTGTAGGTGGAAGCAGCGGTGGAGGAGGTGGAGGTAGCCAACACTGTTTTTTATATATATATATATATATATATATATATATATATTTTTTTTTTTTATTCTTTATTTTTGTTGTGCAAAGAAGTTTGACAGAAATGTCTGCAGTGCCACAGTAGCAGTAGCAGGCAAGATTAGACATCCATTCATTGAGAGAACAAAAGGTGAAGTTGCACATTTTGCTAAAATAACATATTAATACAAATTGTGTTGTTAGGTGATTAAAATTCAGAAACAAAGTAAAGTCATAAACGGTTTTATAACCTAGCGTCTTCGTGGTGCATAACAATAGAGCTACCCGTGGAAATAATACGGCAGATAATAAGTCAGAATACGGCAATATGATGGTAATAATCAGTCGAGGGTGTAAAGGTCTGTATAGTATGGGCTCGGACTGTGTCGCTTGTAGTTTAGTGTAGTTTTGTGGCCACTCTAGGGTGTAGGGGAGCAGGGACGCATTCTGGCTTTTCATGGTTAGCGTTTGTCGTCCTCTGGGTGTATGTTGGGTCAGTACGTCGTCGGTAGTCGGGACTCCTCTCAGTGTAAACCGAGGCGGTTCCATGTCTCTGAGTGTAAATATGGGAAAGGCATGGAAGGGCTTTAGTGTTTATAAGGGGGCTGTGCGCCTGGTGTGTGGTCCTGTCTGTGTCTCAGCAACCGCTGAAATGTACCCTCTTGTCTGCCGGCTCGGATTACATGGTTGTCACTGGGGACCCCCTATGGGTGCGGCTGTTGCTCTGGGTGGTATCGTAACTGGGAATCCAGTGGGGTAAGGAGGACAGCTCCCGGGAGGTTGCCTGGCCCATTTAAGAATCTGGGTTTAGTGTCCCGTGTGTCCCCGTTTCCATGTCCCCCCATTCCCCGTGCCCCACTGTCATACGACCTTTGTGGTCAGTATCGTCCCTAGGGTTTCATGTGTCTATGTTCAGGGCTTCCAAAGCACACACTTAAATCAAATAATTAAACATAAAGTGGCATAAAATGTGTAAACTCAAACATTGTAACTCAGACGGAGGTCAAAAATTTTTTTTTTTTAAGTTGAAACTCTTGGTAGGTATGGACAGTCATTATGGGAGCAGCTTCATGGCCGTCAGGCCTCCGGTATGGGTAGTCTCATGGAGGGTTTAGCAGCTTGGGGGTATCCCTTTTCCCCCTCTCTCCAAGTGTGTGTGTCTTCGCCTTCACGGCTGCTGGGCGACCGGTCCCTTGTAGTGTCTGGGGAATTGCAGGTAGGGGGGGCAGCTGGAGTTTCTGCAAGAAGTCTGTCGGGTCCTCTGTGGCAGACAGGACATGGATTTCCTCCCCCCTGGATACCACTAGTGTTCCCAAGACCCCCCATCGGTACCTGATGTCGTTTGCTCTCAGCAACTTGGTGATGGGCAGGAGTCTGCGCCTGGCCAGCAGAACTGAAAATGGTAAGTCCGCATACACTGATATGGAGCAGGCATCTACCTGCACGCTGGGGCTTTTCCTGGAACAGGCCATTATGGCAGACTTCACTGCTGTGTCCCTTGTCACCGCAATTATGTCCCTGGGTGAGTCAGCTGGAGCCGTCGGTGCCTTCCTTATTCGAAAGGCTGCCACCAAAAGCGGTGAGTCACCAGTCTCTCTGACCCCCATCGCCTCTAGTACTTTGTGTGCAAAGTCCAGGAGGGCCTCCGGTTGTACGGTTTCTGGAGCTCCGCGGATCCGAATATTCCTCCTGCGGTGTCTGGCTTCTAGTGATGCCACTGTGCGGGTAAGGCTGTGAACTTGTTGTGTGAGGGTTTCCACCTGGGAGTGGGTGTCTGTCAGGCGCTGCTCACGGGCTTCCTCTCTGGATTCCGCCGCTGTGAGTCGTTGTTGCAGTCCGCCGACTTCCACCTGCACCCCCGCCAGGTCCGCCTTCCATACCGCCCTCAGATCTTGAAGGAGTTTTTTGATGTCCCCCTTCGTGGAGGGAGAGGCATCGGAGTCAGAGTCCGCTCTCAGGTACACTCTGTTGGTGGTCTGCCGTGGACCCTCTTCGTCTATAGAGTCGCTGGAGTCACTAGAGCCATGCGGTCTGTCCGGCGCCATCTTGTTGCGGGCCTGCGGCTGTTCAAAAGAAAGTCTGATGTCTGAGTGGGTTACACTCTCCGGACGGGCATTTTTTTTGTTTTTGCGTCCCATGGTATTCTGTGGGGCTGTAGGATCTCCAAGGTCGTTTTTTGGGGGTTAAAATTCTGGTGCAAACGGCTTTTTCTCAATGTTTAGAGCAGGAGCAGCACCCATGCACGTCTGTTCAGTGTCTTGGTTGGCCACGCCCCCCATATATATTTTATTTTTATTTATTTTTTTAATTTTTTTTAATTCGGGTAGCCCCAAAAATATTGGGACATACTAAAAAAAGAAACATTTGCGGCCTGCGGTGCATTTCTTGCAGTCCTGATGCATGGAGAAATACTCAACTCCTGATGCATGGAGAAAAGGCCTTCACAAGCCTCTGCTATTGTGTACATAGCTTATACTAAGTGACCCATAGGTTGAGGAGTCGGTGACTGTGGCGTTGTAGGTGGAAGCAGCGGCGGAGGAGGAGGAGGAAGCCAACACTGTTTTATATATATATATATATATTTTAATTGGGGTAGCCCCCAAAATATTGGTACATACCAAAAAAGGAAACATTTGCGGCCTGCGGTGCATTTGTTGCAGTCCTGATGCTTGGAGAAATGCTCAACTCCTGATGCATGGAGAAAAGGCATTCACAAGCCTCTCCTATTGTGTACATAGTTTATACTAAGTGACCCATAGGCTGCTCGCACAGTCTTTCCAGCATGTGCAAGGTGGAGTTCCACCTTGTGGGCACGTAGCATATGAGGCGGTGAGCAGGAAGGCCGAAGTTACGCTGCAGCACAGACAGGCGAGCAGCACCAGGGTGAGAACACCGAAAGCGCGCACAGACGGCCCGCACTTTCTGCAGCAGCTCTGATATATCTGGGTAGTTTTTCAGGAATTTCTGCACCACCAAATTCAGCACATGCGCCAGGCAAGGGATGTGCAGCAAACCGGCTAGGCCCAGAGCTGCTACGAGATTTCGCCCATTATCGCACACCACCAGGCCGGGCTTGAGGCTCAGTGGCAACAACCACTCATCAGTTTCTTGTTCCATGCAAGTCCACAGCTCCTGTGCGGTGTATCAGTTTTAAAACAGCCTGCTGTCGTTTCCCCCTGGCTGTGCTGAAGTTGCCTGGATGAGGTGGTGGTAGAGGAGGAGGAAGCGGAGTAGGAGGAGGAGGCAACAGGAGGCAAAGAAAAATGCCCTGCAATCCTCGGTGGCGGAAGGACATGCGCCAAACTGCTATCCGCCTCAGGCCCAGCCGCCACTACATTTGCCCAGTATGCAGTTAGGGAGATATAGCGTCACTGCCCATGCTTACTGGTCCACCTATCTGTGGTTATGTGGACCTTGCCACTGATGGAGTTGCGCAGTGAACACCTGATTTTGTCCGCCAATTGGTTGTGCAGGGAAGGGATGGCTCGCCTGGAAAAGTAGTGATGTCTGGGAACCACGTACTGTGGGACAGCCACTGCCATCAGGTTTTTAAAACTGTCCGTCTCCACCAGACGGAATGATAGCATTTCAAAGGTCATGAATTTTGATATGCTGGCATTCAGGGCCAGGGATCGCGGGTGGCTAGGGGGGTACTTCCTATTTCTCTCCAGTGTTTGGGAGATGAACAGCTGAACGCTTCCATGGGACAGTGTGGAGATGGTTGGGAACGGTTTTGGATGTGGTTGCTGCCACATCCTCTGTTTTCAGGGTGGCAGGTGCCACTGTGACTGCAGAGATGGAGGAAGAGGCTTAGACAGCAGCAGAAGAGGAAGCAGGAGGAGCCTGAGACCTTTTTTGGTTTTTGAGGTGCTTACCCCATTGCAGCTCATGCTTTGCATGTAGATGCCTGGCCATGCAGGTTGTGCTCAGGTTTAGCACGTTTAGGCCTCGCTTTAGGCTCTGATTGCACAGCGTGCAAACCACTTGTGTCTTCGTCAGTACATTGTCTGAAGAACTGCCACGCCAGGGAACTCTTTGGAGCTGGCTTTGGTGTGCTTGGTCCCTGGTTGCGATGGGCAGTAGCAGGCGTACCGTCTAGGGGACGGCCGCTCCGCTTTTGCACCCTGCTCCCTCTTATGCTGTGCTGGTGCCTCTGTGCGACCACCGCCTCTTCCTCCAAACTGGACACATGTGGGGTCTAGGACCTCATCATCCTCCACATCATGTTCCACCCACTCCTCAACCCACCCACTCCTGAACACTGCCGAAAGCCACAGCAGTTGGCACCTGTGTTTCGTCATCATCAGAGACGTGCTGCGGTGGTCCTTGCATGTCCACATCCTGACACATAAGTGGTTATGCATCAATCCCTTCCACTTGTGGGGCAGGGCTAGGTGGATGGCCCATGGAAACCCCGCCAGCAGAGTCATCAAAAAGCATAAGAGACTGCTGCATGACTTGTGACTCAGACTTCTTGGGTTATTTGCAAGGGGTTGATGTGATAGACAGCTCAGAAAAACTCTGAGCTTTCAGCAGGGCACCGGGTGGGAGACAATGTGCAGGAACTGGAGGCAATGTCAGCCATCCAATCTACTATCGCCTGTACTTGTTCTGGCCTCACCATTCGTAGAGCGGTATTCGGGCCTACCAAATAACGCTGAAGGTTCTGTTGCCTACTCGCACATGAGGAAGGTGTTTCACTTGTGCAAGTAGCTGGCACAGATCGACCACGTCCTCTCCTTGCAACAGGGATTCCACCAATACCAGTAGCACCACGACCAGGGCCGCGTCTCTTATTTGACGTTCTCCTCATTCTTTGCGTTCACCCACCATACTAACAGATGTTTTATGTCACGTGACAATGTAACTGCCAACAGTTAAAAAATTTTTAAACATTTTTTCGTTTATTGGACTGCAAAAAATGCACTGCAGGCCGCAAATGTACTATTTAGCACCCCAAAAAATAGAATTTTTGAGAGTGCGATGTATTAGACGCTTCGATTTGACTCTCAGATATGAAGAGCAGGCCCCAAAATGTACTATTTAGCAGATTAACAGCAAAACAATTAAAATGTTTACAATTGCGCTGTAACCGCAGTATTTGATGCTTCTATTTGACTCTCAGATATGAAGAGCAGGCCCCAAAATGTACTTTTTAGCAGATTAGCACCCAGAAAATATGAATTTTTACGAGTGCGCTGTAAGCGCACTATTAGATGCTTTTATTTGACTCTCAGATATGAAGTATACGCCCCAAAATGTACTATTTAGCAGATTAGCACCCAGAAAATTAGAATTTTTACAAGTGTGCTGTAAGCGCACTATTAGACGCTTCTATTTGACTCTCAGATATGAAGTGAACGCCCCAAAATGTAATATTTAGCAGATTAGCACCCAGAAAATACCAATTTTTACAAGTTACAGCGCACTATTAGACGCTTCGATTTGACTCTCAGGTATGAAGAGCACGCCCCAAAATGTACTATTTAGCAGTTTAGCACCAAAACAATTAGAATGTTTACAATTGCACTGTAAGCGCACTATTTGACGCTTCTATTTGACTCTCAGATATGAAGAGCAGGCCTCAAAATGTACTATTCAGCAGGTCACCAGAACATTTGAATTTTTACAAGTACGCTGTAAGCACACTATTAGATACTTTGATTTGACTCTCAGATATGAAGAGCAGGCCCCAAAATGTACTATTTAGCAGATTAGCAGCAAAACAATTAGACTGTCTACAATTGCCACTATTAGACGTTTCTATTTGACGCTCAGATATGAAGTGCACGCCCCACAATTAGTGATGTACCGAACGGTTCGCCGGCGAACGGTTCCTGGCGAACATAGCATGTTCGCGTTCGCCACGGCGTGCGAACATATGCGCGGTTCGACCCGCCCCCTATTCGTCATCATTGAGTAAACTTTGACCCTGTACCTCACAGTCAGCAGACACATTCCAGCCAATTAGCAGCACACCCTCCCTAGCAGACCCTCCCACCTCCTGGACGGCATCCATTTTAGATTCATTCTCAAGCTGCATGCTTAGTAAGAGGAGGGAAAGTGTAGCTGCTGTTCATAAGATAGGGAAAAGCATAGCTAGGTTAGGGATAAAGGTATGCTTTTTTTGGATTTTTTTTTTCTATCTAATGTAAATGCACTTAGTTGTCTGCCACTGCTGCCAGCTTCTGTGTCAGGCTCACGGTGCCCATTTCCCCAGTCAGTGCCACCAATTACATCTGGTGTCACAATAGCTTGGATTTAAAAACAAAAAACTTTTTTCACTGTTATAGATTGAATAGCAGTCAGTTGTCTGCCACTGCTGCCAGCTTCTGTGTCAGGCTCACAGTGCATACTGTGCCCATTTCCCCAGTCAGTGCCACCAATTACATCTGGTGTCACAATAGCTTGAATTTAAAAACAAAAAACTTTTTTCACTGTTATAGATTGAATAGCAGTCAGTTGTCTGCCACTGCTGCCAACTTCTGTGTCAGGCTCACAGTGCATACTGTGCCCATTTCCCCAGTCAGTGCCACCAATTACATCTGGTGTCACAATAGCTTGGATTTAAAAACAAAAAACTTTTTTTACTGTTATAGATTGAATAGCAGTCAGTGTCCTTAAAGCGGGTGTGTTACGCTAACAGTGGATACGCTGACAAGTGCCACTAATTAGATCTGGTGTCACAATGGTTTGGATTTAAAAAAAAAATAATCTTTTTTCACTGTTATAGATTGAATAGCAGTCAGTGTCCTTAAAGCGGGTGTGTTACGCTAACAGTGGATACGCTGACAAGTGCCACTAATTAGATCTGGTGTCACAATAGCTTGGATTTAAAAACAAAACTTTTTTTACTGTTATAGATTGAATAGCAGTCAGTGTCCTTAAAGCGGGTGTGTTACGCTAACAGTGGATACGCTGACAAGTGCCACTAATTAGATCTGGTGTCACAATAGCTTGGATTTTAAAACAAAAAACTTTTTTTACTGTTATAGATTGAATAGCAGTCAGTGTCCTTAAAGCTGGTGTGTTACGCTAACAGTGGATACGCTGACAAGTGCCACTAATTAGATCTGGTGTCACAATAGTTTGGATTTAAAAAAAAAATAATCTTTTTTCACTGTTATAGATTGAATAGCAGTCAGTGTCCTTAAGCGGGTGTGTTACGCTAACAGTGGATACGGTGACCAGTGCCACCAATTAGATCTGGTGACACAAAGCTTGGATTTAAAAAAACAAAACACTTTTTCACTGTTATAGATTGAATAGCAGTCAGTGTCCTTAAAGCGGGTGTGTTACGCTAACAGTGGATACGCTGACAAGTGCCACTAATTAGATCCGGTGTCACAATAGTTTGGATTTAAAAAAAAAAATTTCTTTTTTCACTGTTATAGATTGAATAGCAGTCAGTGTCCTTAAAGCGGGTGTGTTACGCTAACAGTGGATACGCTGACAAGTGCCACTAATTAGATCCTGTGTCACAATAGTTTGGATTTAAAAAAAATAATAATCTTTTTTCACTGTATAGATTGAATAGCAGTCAGTGTCCTTAAAGCGGGTGTGTTACGCTAACAGTGGATCGGCGGCAAGTGCACTATTAGATCTGGTGTCACAATAACTGGATTTAAAACAAAACTTTTTTACTGTTATAGATTGGTAGCAGTCAGTGTCCTTAAAGCGGGTGTATTCACGCTAACAGTGGATCACGCTGACAAGTGCCTATTAGATCCTGTGTCACAATAGCTTGGATTTAAAAACAAAAAACTTTTTTTACTGTTATAGATTGAATAGCAGTCAGTGTCCTTAAAGCGGGTGTGTTACGCTAACAGTGGATACGCTGACCAGTGCCACCAATTAGATCTGGTGACACAAAGCTTGGATTTAAAAAAACAAAACACTTTTTTCACATTTATAGATTGAATAGC
>OW240914.1:140584743-140595288 GCA_933207985.1 Pelobates cultripes | reverse complement strand
CCGAATATATTTGTATAATGTTATCATATCATCTGTGAGGCGCCGATTTTCCAAACTAAAGAGATTTACATGTTTTAAGCTTTTTTTGTAACTAACATGCTCCATTCCTTTTATCAATTTTGTAGCTCGTCTCTGCACTTTTTCTAGTGCCATGATATCCTTCTTTAGAACAGGTGCCCAAAATTGCACAGCATATTCAAGGTGTGGTCTTACCAGTGATTTATAAAGAGGGAAAATTATATTTTCATCCCGATAATTTGTGCCCCTATTTATACATGACAAAACAGTACTGGCCTTAGCAACTGCAGACTGACATTGCATATTGCTGTCTAATTTGTTGTCTATAACAGTTCCCAAATCTTTCTCGTGTGTGGTTATCCCTAATTCACTACCATTTAGGGCGTAAGTTGCTTGTGCATTCTTGACCCCGAAGTGCATAACTTTGCATTTCTCTATGTTAAATTTCAACTGCCAATTTAGTGCCCAATTCCCCAATCTATCCAAATCCCTCTGCAGCAAAGCAATATCCTGCTCACATTTTATTACTTTACAAAGTTTTGTGTCATCTGCAAACACCGAAACATGGCTTTCAATGCCCATTTCAATATCATTAATAAATAAGTTAAAAAGAAGCGGTCCCAAAACAAAACCCTGAGGGACACCACTTACCACTTTTGTCCAGCCTGAAAATTTACCATTAATGACAACTCATTGTACTCTATCCTTAAGCCAATGTTCTACCCAGAACAAGAATAATCATCTACACCAATTTCTTTTAGTTTGAAGACTAACCTATTGTGAGGAACCGTATCAAATGCCTTGGCAAAATCCAAGTAGTGTGGACGTGATTGACAATTGCCGTCAATCCTTTAAAGCGGGGATTATACTGCTGTAAGCCTATACTGCTAGAGCTGGCTATAGCTCTTTTAAACATTAGTGTTCCATCTCTAGTTTTTTACTTATAAGTGTAAGTTCTTATTGTGAGACTGCTTTGCACTAGGCCTTTCCTTGCTTTTGTGCTAGATACAGTTGTATCACCAGATTTTTTTTACTTGTGGTGGAGTAAAAGAAAGTGCTAGGGCAGGAAGCAAGGCCACCGTGACTGTATATGACCTTGCTCAGTCCTTCTCACCACCTAACACCAGTGGTACCTCCTCCACCACACTTAAGAGAGCACAGTGAATATTGAGGATTCAAGTAGTCCAAAGTGGCTGGTTCTACAGACAATCATGTGCCTCATCATCCCTGGGAAGTGTCCACCAGCCTACTCTAGAACATTTTGTTGGCTTTAGTTCCAGGAGCATGTCAAAACAGCAGGCCAACAAGATCACCCGCCTGATTGCATAGCTGTAGGAGGAGCTTCTTTTCTGATGATTGACGGGGAGCCATTTAGACAGCTGATGCATGCCCTTTCTCCACAATATGTCACTCCCTCAAGTACAACTTTCAGCAGAAACATAGTTCCTGCACTTAACCATTCCTGTGTGGCAGTGGTGAAGGAAAACCTGGCTACGGCTGATTGTCAGAGAGTACATTTCACCACTGATTTGTGGACTGCACCTAGTGGCCAACATGCATTCCTCTCTTTGACTGCACACTGGTGGCCACCCACTGTGCTCCCACAGGAGCAAGAAAAAACAGGGCTCCCAACACATTGCGTGCGACAGGATGTTAGCACACGGTGGAACTCCACTCTAGAAATGCTAGAAATAATTTTCGAGCAGCAGAGGGCCATTAATAACATTTCTTCGCACCAGTTCATTGGTATTGGGTCCACACTGGAACATGAGGACTGGACAATAATAGGACAGCTAGTTTTAGTCCTAAAACCATTTAAGGACGTGACTGAAAGCTTAAAGGACCACTATAGTGCCAGGAAAACATACCCTCAGGGTCCCACTCCCGCCCGGCTCTGGAAAGGGGAAAGGGGTTTAAGCTTACCTTTTTCCAGCGCTGGGCGGGGAGCTCTCTGCCTCCTCTCCTCCTCCGTTCCTCCTCCTGGGCTGAATGCGCACGCACGGCAAGAGCTGCGCGCGCATTCAGCCCGTCGCATAGGAAAGCATTTACAATGCTTTTCTATGGACGCTTGCGTGCTCTCACTGTGAAAATCACAGTGAGAAGCACGCAAGCGCCTCTAGTGGCTGTTAATGAGACAGCCACTAGAGGATTAGGGGGAAGGCTTAACCCATTCATAAACATAGCAGTTTCTCTGAAACTGCTATGTTTATAAAAAAAATGGGTTAACCCTAGAAGGACCTGGCACCCAGACCACTTCATTAAGCTGAAGTGGTCTGGGTGCCTAGAGTGGTCCTTTAAGTCAAAGAAATGCCAGTTATGGACAGGTCATTCCCTTGTTTACTCATCTTGCTACCCAGATAAGAAAGATGCCTTCCTTGAAAGCAGGGAACCTGTTCCTGGTGGCACACGCCAGACTGATGTAGCAGCAGTAGTCAGGAAGCTGAAAGAGCTACTGAAAGGTCACCTAAATGAAAGACTGAACAAAAGCCCTGAACTAATGCTGGCTTCCCTGTGTGATCTAAGGTTTAAGGGGAAACTGGCACTACAAGTGAACAGCCTCACATACTGGAAGGAACAACTTATTAATTGGATCCATAATTTGCAGCAAAACAGAGGCATTCTGGATGAGGCAAATTTGGGCATTACACCTGCCATGTCTGCTACAAAACAACCCCAGCACAACAAAGTGCAGCATCTGCATTTTGGGCAGAGGCCCTTGGCAATTTGGTGGGAGCAAGTAAAGCACCAGGTAACCAAGAGGAGAGCAGTGCCCTTGAAATGGTCAGAGCCTACCTGTATGAACCACCTTTGCCTCCTACTGCTGACCCTTTGGCCTACTGAGATGGTTAGAAAAGTTTGTGGCCTGCTCTCTGCCTGGTTACCCAGCAGCTATAATCCTGTCCTCCAACCTCTGTGGAAAGGGAAAGAGTGTTCTCTATTACAGGGAGCATCCTCAATCCACAAAGGTCTCAAATGTCACCACGGCTATTGGAGCAAATGGCCTTCCTCAAGTTTAACCTCCCTAAATTAGGTTACCCTATGCTCCCCTTCCATACTTGAGGTGTCACCATGTGTAGATGGATATAAACACTCCAGTGCCATGTAACCACCATCCAAAGTTGTGAAAAATAAATACATATAACATTAGCCATTTTAATATTTCTTTAAGCCTTCATAACAATTTCTATAATAATATGCCTAAAATTCCTATCTTCCTGTTTAGGAGTAACTAACTTGTCACAAACACAAAATTGCAGATTAACAATAAAAGAATTAATTGCTTTACATTTGAAATAGTTTTTTTCTTTGAAATAAACTCTAATCATTTGTTTATACTGGAAATTTATTAACGTAAGTACAGTACTAGACTAGTAGTATAACTCTCTCCCTAGAAGAATAAAATGGGCAGAACATTAGTGTTGGGAATAATACACTTTGCCTTTAGTGACCCAAGGCTCAAGCTACGGATTACAGGATGTTCAGTCTGTTTAAAATTGGCTAACTTGGAACATGTCAGCTATTTGAAATAATATACTTTGTCTATATACAATGCTTAGTGAATATACCCCTAGACAAGAGCTATAGAACATAGTGTAACAAGTGTTAGTATTATATCCTGTATATTTCTTCTGTTTGCTTTATTTCCTGTGTTTCTCCCTTTGATCATAACCGCATAGTAATGTGTAATTTAGAACTGCGTAGTAACATATCTATTTTATGAGTGCGTAGTAACTTTTTATTTCAGCTGTGTAGTTAAACGGAAACTATAATGAGTACTCCCCCATTACACCTGCAAGCTATCTATAGGATAAGATATGTTGGGATAAGATTGATGAATGATGTTATTATTGGATAATGTTTATAAGACCACCCCTGTTTCCTCTTGAATATAACCTGTTACACAGCCTATTAAATGTTAGAAGTCACTTTGAACCTTGCATTGTCTTGTCTCCTTCATTGGGTCTCCTCACCATATGGTTTGGGGAAAAGGAGAAATACAGAGAGCTGTAAATTTATACAAAAGACCATGGCAAGGGAAAATCCCAGACAGAGAAAATTACTCACTATAAATTAGTCTCAAACATTGTATGCAAGTTAACAATAAATAAACCAGTTTAATATAACCACATTAACCCCTGTAATGACAGATACTCCCCCTGCTGCCTGGAAAAAATAAAAATAAATGTTAAACCAGTGTAAAATACAATTATATATACTTAGATCATATATATATATATATTCATTATATATATGATCTAAGTATATATATATATATATATATATATATATATATATATATATAAATATATACACACACATATACATACACTGTCTAAGTGGTTTTTAATATTAATATATATGTAATTATAAATATATTAATATCAAAATACACGTACAATGATATTGATTAAATATATATATATATATAATTTTAATTATATCTATATTTATATATAGAAAAAATGTAAATAAGTTAAAAAATAAAATTAAATTTTTTTAAAAAAATAAATAAATAAAAAATATATGTGTAAATTCATTCTAACTGTATTTTAAAATGAATATATATATTGATATCAAAATACATGTAGAACGAAATAATATATATATCTATATACATAAGTATATACGTATATATCACTATAAATATACCTATATATAAATAAAAATAATTAAAAATCTATACATATACACCCTATTCCAAATTATTATGCAAATTCTATTTAAGTGTCACAAAGATTAAATATTTTGTTTTTCAGTTTAACTTATGGATGGCATTGTGTCTCAGGGCTCTTTTGATCACTGAAAACAATCTCGGACACCTGTGATAATTATATTGCCAGGTGAGCCCAATTTAAGGAAAAACTACTAAAGGAGGGTGTTCCACATTATTAAGCAGAGCACCATTTTCATGCAATATGGGGAAGAAAAAGGATCTCTCTGCTGCCGAAAAGAGTGAAATAGTTAAATGCCTTGGACGAGGTATGAAAACATTAGATATTTCCCGAAAACGTAAGCATGATCATCGCACTATAAAGAGATTTGTGGCTGATTCAGAGCACAGATGGGTTTGTGCAGATAAAGGCACATAAAGGAAGATTTCTGCCAGATCCATGCATCGGATCAAGAGAACAGCTGCTAAAATACCATTACATAGCAGCAAACAGATATTTGAAGCTGCTGGTGCCTCTGGAGTCCCACGGACATCAAGGTGTAGAGTCCTCCAGAGTCTTGCAACTGTGCATAAACCTTCTATTCGGCCACCACTAACCAATGCTCACAAGCAGAAACGGCTGCATTGGGCATAAAAATACATGAAGACTAATTTTCAAATGGTCCTGTTCACTGATGAGTGCCGTGCAACCCTGGATGGTCCAGATGGATGGAGTAGTGGATCATTGGTGGATGGCCACCCTGTTCCAACAAGGCTGCAACGTCAGCAAGGCGGTGGTGGAATCATATTTTGGGCCGGAATCATGGGAAGAGAGCTGGTCGGCCCCTTAGGGTCCCCGAAGGTGTAAAGATGACCTCTGCAAAGTATGTGGAGTTTCTGACTGACCACTTTCTTCCCTGGTACAGAAGGAAGAACTTTGCTTTCCGTAATAAAATCATCTTCATGCATGACAATGCACCATCTCATGTTAATACCTCTGCATCAATGGCTGCTATGGGGATAAAAGGAGAGAAAGTCATGGTGTGGCCTCCATTCTCCCCTGACCTCAATCATATTGAGAACCTTTGGAGCATCCTCAAGCAAAAGATCTATGAGGGTGGGAGGCAGTTTACATCCAAACAGCAGCTCTGGGAGGCTATTCTGACATCTTGCAAACAAATTAAAGCAGAAACTGTCCAAAAACTCACAAGTTCAATGGATGCAAGACTTGTTAAGCTACTATCAAATAAGGGTCCTATGTTAAAATGTAACGTGACCTGTTAAAATGTTTAAAAAGTTAAAATGTTGTTATAAGTTTGATTGAAATAGCTTTTGATTTCAGTAAATATACTGAAAACACAACAAATGACAATTTTCAGTTCTTTACAACCTATAAAGTGTTTTGAAACTTTCTGTGCGTAATTATTTGGAACAGTGCATTGTAAGTTTTTTTAGGTTTTAAAAAAAATACTATTATCATTATGAGGTTTGTTCAATAAAATTTGAATTGTACTCTAAATAGTTGATAACATGAGAATTATGCTGACGGTTATTTACATCAATTATTTAGGTAAATGAGAAAAATATAATTTGCATAATAATTTGGAACAGGGTGTGTATATATATATATATATATATATATATATATATATATATACACATATATATATATATATATATATATATATGTATATATATTTCCTGGCCATATCCATGGCAGCACAACAATGGGTTAGCTCCTCCCTATCCCTAATTAGACAGGAACAGAATTAAAATCATGGGTATAAATACCCCCTCCCACCAATGGTCCCTTAGTCTTTTTTTTCCTGTCCTATCCCTATAGGACTCCAGTCATTGTAGACTGTGAACATACTCTTTTCTCTTTGGCTTACCTGAGGGTTTTTACCTTCGGCCTCAAGGGAGTTCAGCCTCTCTTCCTTGGGAAGTCTCCAGTACGTGGCCCTGCGCAAAGGATATCCCCCTGGAGATGCTCCTTTAGTGACCGGGAGCCACTTGCAGTGACCCTAGGGGTAGCAAGCAAAATATTGCCAGTAAGGAACATTCCCTGCAGTAACCAAGCGGTAGCAGGAAGTGGCAGAAGAACCTCATCTTCAGAAGATTCTTCTTACCTTTACCTGGCAGGCACAGTAAGTTTTAATGCATTTATTGTGTATTATTTTACTTATGGCTGTCAGGTTTTCCCCCTTCCACCTCCTTTGTATGTGCCATAGATTTTGTATTTTTTTTTTTCTCCCCTTTTCCCCTTTTATTTTGAATTTACCGGGCTTGCCGCCATCTTGCCGGCATCCTCTTGGTGCTCTGCGCGTGCGCGGACTGTGGGCGCGTCTTTCCCGGTCCCCCGCGCATGCGCGGTCCAGCCACCACGTCGTGGCTTCTTCCGCGCATGCGCGGACCGGTAGCTACGTCTGTTGCGTCTCCGCGCATGCGCGGATTAGGGGGCACGTCTTGCGAACTTCCACGCATGCGCGGAGTATTGTGCACATGCGCGGAGTGTTCTTTCGGGTTCGCGGTGACATCATCGGTGACGTCACTCGCCACCTTTAAAAAGGCGCCAAATTTGAACTTTCTTACCTGTTTCAGGTTGCCTGGACTCTGGGGAACTCTTGCAGTATCTTTTGTTCCAGTTTTGTTCGATTTTTCAAACCTCCAGTTTCTGTTGCTCAGGTATGGGTTTATTTCTTAAAGGCACATTTCCCTTTTTTCACAGATTGAGTTTTTATCCTGTTTCTCACCAGAAAAGCTTCAGGTGGTTGGAGACCTATCTTAGACTTAAGCAGGCTGAATCGGCATCTCCTCATCCGAAAGTTCAAGATGGAATCTATTCAATCCATCATAAAGGTCGTCTTTCCACTCCAATGGATGATTTCTATAGACTTGGCAGACGCTTATTTCCACATCCCCATCGCTCCAGAACATCAGAAATTCCTTCGGTTTGCAGTGGAACAAGGGCATTTTCAATTCCGAGCCCTGCCGTTTGGTCTCAGCACAGCTCCAAGAACATTCTCCAAGGTCTTGGTTGTTTTGATTGCGGAACTCAGGAAAAAGGGCATAGCCATTTACCATTACTTAGACGACATCCTCATCTTGGCAGAAGACACAGATACTCTTCAGACCCATGGACAGGTTTGTCTACGTTTTCTACGCCATCATGGTTGGAAGATAAACGAGAACAAGAGCCAATTACAGCCGATTCAGGAGATGAAATATTTGGGGGCCATATTCAACACTCTAGCAGGCACAGTGCAACTGTCTCCAGAAAGAGGTACGAAATTGGTGTACAAAGTCAAAGACATGTTGGCATCCAATGTGACCTCAGCAGAAAGATGCATGAGCCTATTGGAATCAATGTCCTCCACCATCGGGCTGACAAGATGGGCCCAGTGGAGGATGAGGATTTTCCAGAAGAACTTCATCCTTCAATTCAGATCGAAAAGTCCACTTCAGCCTATCAAGATACCCCCGCAGGTCCATCAATTTCTGATTTGGTGGTTACAGAAGAAATCCCTGTTCAGAGGGTTTCCATTGGGGAACATCACATGGACAGTTATTACCACGGACGCAAGCCAGTGGGGATGGGGTGCCCACCTACAAGATCAGTTTATCCAAGGGAAATGGTCCTTTCCAGTAACAGAGACTCCCTCCAACCAATTAGAGCTTCTGGCAGTTCTAAAGGCTCTAGAGAATTTCCTTCCCCTCATACGCTTCAAGTGGATCAAGATCAGATCAGACAATTCCACTGTAGTTGCCTACATCAACCATCAAGGGGGAACAAGGAGTCGGAAAATGATGTCCATCATGAAGCCCCTAATGTCCTTCTCCCAGAAGCATCTTGCGGGCCTATCAGTGATCCATCTTCCGGGAGTCCAGAATTCCATAGCGGATTACCTGAGCAGAGTGGAATTAGATCCAGGAGAATGGAGTCTGTCAAACAAGGTGTTCAAAGACATTTCTCAAGTATGGGGCATGCCACAAGTCGACCTTATGGCAACGCACAAGAACAGGAAGGTGCAGCACTTCTTTTCAAAAAGCATCGATCCCCAAGCATCAGGAAGGGATGCTCTTTCAATCGATTGGGATTTTCACCTAGGCTACGCATTTCCTCCTACGCCCCTCATCTTTCCTCTTCTGAGACGATTGAGGCAGGAGAAGGTATCCATCATCCTCATAGCCCCTTTTGGCCTCGCAGGCCGTGGTTTCCTCTGTTGTTGAGCCTCTGCAGCGCAGACCCCTGGCAGCTTCCAAATATTCCGTCCCTTCTACATCAGGGTCCTGTCCTCCATCCAGACCCTGCCTCCCTCAAGCTGATGGCATGGAAATTGAAAGGGAAAGGTTGAACTGCAAGGGATTTTCCCATTATGTCATTGAAACTCTACTGCAAGCAAGGAAACGCTTTACATCTTCCACTTACTACAGAATCTGGGGCGTTTTTTCCTCCTGGGCTGCATCCAACCACAGGAATATTCAGTCTATCTCCCCCAAGGAGATCCTTGAATTTCTACAATCTGGTCTTGATAAGGGTCTTAGCTACAATACCCTGAAGGTACATATTTCAGCTCTTTCGGCCCTTACGGACCATAGATGGGCCTTAAACTCAGATGTGATCAGATTTATGGCAGCAGTTTTGAAAATCAAGCCTCCTATCAAGCCCTTCGCTCCACCATGGGATCTTCCCTTGGTATTAAAGGCTCTGAGCAATTCTCCTTTTGAACCTCTTGAATCCATCTCTCCTCAGGTACTCACCATTAAGACGGTTCTATTGGTGGTCTTAGCCTCAGGTAGACGAGTGTCGGAACTCCATGCCTTATCTACGAAAGAGCCCTTTACAGTTTTTCATAAGGACAGAGTTGTTTTGTGAACTGTTCACGAATTTCGTCCTAAAGTGGTGTCAGCTTTTCACATCAACGAAGATATAATACTCCCGGCTCTTCATTCAGAGTCTTCTACTGAGAATGATGAATCTCTGCCTTCTCCATTGGATCTTGTTCGATGTCTGTCTGTCTATCTACAAAGATCTTCAGCCTGGCGGATCTCTCAAAGGCTATTCGTTATCCCCAACGGCCCCAGAAGAGGCCTTCAGGCTTCTAAGATGGCCATCAGTAGATGGATTGTTGCCACCATCGTTCAGGCTTACCAAGCCTCAAAGATGAAGGTTCCGGAGGGGCTCAAGGCTCACTCCACGAGGTCCCTTTCCTCTTCCTGGGCAGCAGCTGCTAATTTGTCACCCGAGCTGATTTGCAAAGCAGCCACTTGGTCTTCTCCAAACACGTTTATTAAGCATTACCAGATTGACGTTAAAGCCAGCCAATCAGACTCTTTTGGCAAATCAGTCTTATCCGCAGTCAACTCTTCTTGATTAATTTCTATTGCACGTGTGATTTCTAATACACCAGCATTTAAAATGTTCTTGAGTCTGTGTTTCTTTATTCCCTCCCTTGGTTATTGCTTGGGTATTACCCATTGTTGTGCTGCCATGGATATGGCCAGGAAAGATGAAAATTTATCCATACTTACCGTAATTTTCCTTTCCTGGTCATAGGCCATGGCAGCACTTAGATCCCGCCCTGGGATATTGCTGTTAACAAGACTAAGGGACCATTGGTGGGAGGGGGTATTTATACCCCTGATTTTAATTCTGTTCCTGTCTAATTAGGGATAGGGAGGAGCTAACCCATTGTTGTGCTGCCATGGCCTATGACCAGGAAAGGAAAATTACGGTAAGTATGGATAAATTTTCATCTATATATACACACACACACACATATATTCTATGGATATTATGTAATAATTTTACATAATTAGGTCATTTTATTAATTACAATTAGCGGGACCTGCCTGACAACCCAGGCCAAAAGTCC
>OW240914.1:140496839-140584643 GCA_933207985.1 Pelobates cultripes | reverse complement strand
AGGGAATTTAATTTGCTAGCACTATATTTAACCCTGTAACTTTCCAAGACACCATAAAACCTGTACATGGGGGGTACTGTTTTACTCGGAAGACTTTGCTGAACACAAGTATTAGTGTTTTAAAACAGTAAAATGTATTATAATGACAATATTGTCAGTAAAAGTGAATTTTTTTGCATTTTTCACACACAAATGGCATTTACACAGACGGTATAATTGTTGTGATACGTTTTACTGTTTTAAAAAACACTAATATTTGTGTTTAGCGAAATCACCCGAGTATAACAGTACCCCTCATCTACAGGTTTTATGGTGTTTTCAAAAGTTACAGAGTCAAATATAAGGCTTGCGTTTCATTTTTCTCACATTGAAATTCGCCAGGCTGGTTATGTTGCCTTTCAGTCCGTACGGTAGCCCAGGAATGAAAATTACCCCCATGATGGCATACCCTTTGCAATAGTAGACAACCCAAGGTATTGCAAATGGGGTATGTTGTCTTTTTCAGTAGCCACTTAGTCACTGGCATTCAAATTAGTTTTTTGCATTTTTTACACACACAAATATTAACACTAACTTTGGCCAGTGTTTGTGACTAAGTGGTTACTAAAAAAGACTGGACATACCCCATTTGCAATACCTTGGGTTGTCTACTTTTGCAAATGGTATGCCATCATGGGGGTAATTCTTATTACTGGGCTACCATCTGGTCTCAAAGGCAACGTAACCAATCTGGCGAATTTCAATGTGAAAAAACTGAATAATGTAACATACTATATTTGACCCTGTATCTTCCCAAAACACCATAAAACCTGTACATAGGGGGTACTGTTTTACACGTGAGACATCACTGAATACAAATATGTGTATTTTATTGCAGTAAAAGCAAACAGTATTATGACACTCACAGTTAAAATGTCACATAGAACCAAAAAATCTTTTTAGATTTTTTCCCATTTTTTAAAATATTTTTTTCATATTAAATTGGGGATTATTCTAGCCTCGGTGAAGGAATAATCTAAATTTTATTAAAGATAGGAGGCGAATATTTGCTTTACCTTCTTTACTGAAAACCTCCAGCAGCAAAGAAACAGTTAACAGAACTTTTCAAAACAACCAATCAGAACAAAACAGGCATCGGTATAAAACCACTGAGTCAGACCCTCCTACTTCCAGTTTCTTTGATGAGGTCGAGCAGGAGAGCATGAAGACCAAACAAAAACTGTATCCGGCACACTCAGATGAGAAACCGCCATATCCAGAAGAATTTAGATCACACTGTAAAAGAAAAGAAACATTGTGAAAGTAAACTGCCATAGCAGAATGTCACACCATACACAATCAGCGCATTAATACACCACAATCTGATAAATAAATGTACACTGATCACCAATTGTAGTAACAAATTGTCTTTATTAAGAGAAATTTGGACAATACATTAAAGTGCATACAATCGAAACCCCCAATTAACATAAAGGCAAAAACAAATCCAATTCCAGGGTGGGAATAACAATAAGGGTGGGAAATATTCGCCTCCTGTGTTTAATAAAATTTTGATTATTCCCTCACCGAGGCTAGAATAATCCCTAATTTTATGTCAGGACAGGAGGCTTCATATTTGCAATTTTAACGTCCAGACATAAAAACAGAAGAAACATGAGAGCACGGGTGAAAGTAAAAGGTACGGAATGTCGATTCTCTTGACCAGTCAGCGGCGTTGAGGATATCCACAAGGGACCCACCGGCTTCAAGAGCTGCTGACACTGCAGCGCCCCGAACCGAATGTGCTCCAAATTAATTCACCACGCCAGCCGATGAGAGGAGCCATCTAATCCAACGAGCGATCGTGGGTGCAAGACACAGCCCCAAACGGTTGAACGTAGGAAATCAATAACTGACCATGGGTGGAAGGCCGACATAATGAAGTCACGGATATATACGTCCGTAAACAACTTGCCACACAGAGACGTGGTCTATCTGGGAAGTAGGGATAAGACACTGAAGACGAATTAGATTTCGTCCTGCGTGAGACTGAAACAGAGACACCATCTGGAGAAAAAGAAAAGGATTCTACGTCAAAGGCCCGGACATCCGAAACCCGAGGAAAGGATACAAGGCATAGTAGGAGAGCCAGCTTAGCAGAAAGCTGGCGTAGAGATAGATCCCCGTTATCAGGCCATTTCCCAAGGAAACATAAAACGAGGAATACGTCCCAAAATGAGGAATAGCGAGAAGAAGGGGGTCTCGGAAGTCTCACCCTTCGGAGCAGTCTAAAGAGCGAGGGTTCCCTACCAACACCAGAGCCTTGGAAAGGGACATGAGCCGCTGAGATAGCTGAGCGGAAAACATTGATAGTCCTATAAGTTTTACCCTGAGAAAACAGTTCAGCCAGGAAATTCAGGATGGCCATAATAGGGGCTGTAAAGGGATCCAAACGTCTTTCCAGACACTAGCCATGCCAGTAGCGCCAGGCGTGTAAATATGATCTTCTGGTGCCAGGTGCCCAAGAGTCCCAGAGTAATTCTCTAGCCATAGTCGATAGTCCCGACACATCCCATGAACCCCGGAAACGTTCCAGGCCACCAGAAGCTTGATGCGATGTAGTGTCCGAAGGATCATGGAGAAGGGGGAAACGCATATGCCCCCGATGGTGGGCATGATTGAAGGAATGCGTCCACTGCCATGCTGAGGGGATCCGGGAGCCAGCTGAAGAACAGTTCGTCTGTCGATTCGCCCTGGATGCGAATAGATCCAGATGGAGGGGATCACGTATGAGGTCCAACTTCCGAAACACCAGAGGATGCAGTCGCCAGCGTCCCTCCAGTGGCTGGAGAACCAGTCCGCTACGAGGTTGTCTTGTCCCGGAAGGTATTCCGCTACGATCGACAACTTCCTGTCCAGACAATATTGGTACAGGTCCTTCGTGAGATCCGACAGCAGTTTGGATCGGGAACCTCCCAGTCGATTTATGTATCGGACAGCTGAGACGTTGTCCATGCGAAGAAGCAGTGAGCAGTGACTCTTTCCTTTGGTGAAACTGCGAATGGCAAACGACCCCGCAATCAGCTCCAGACAGTTGATGTGGAGAGCTTTTTCTTCCGGGGTCCAAAGTCCTCCTGTCACCACGCCATCGCAAGTAGCGCCTCAGCCTAGGCAGCTGGCGTCTGATTCCAGGACAAAGTCCGGCTTGGCTCTGAAGATCCCCCTACTGTTCCACGCCTCCATGTGTCGAAGCCACCAGTGCAGTTCCAGGTGGGCCTCATCTGATAGTGACACAACCTGTTTGTAGGAGGCGGATGAGTGAAGGTATCGAGCTTTCAGACGTTGGAGAGCCCGGTAGTGCAGGGGGCCTGGGAAAATGGCCTGAATGGAGGACGAAAGTAGACCTATCGTCCTGGCCAGATCTCGTAGGGTGGTCCTCGGATTGCGGAGTAGGCATCTGATGTCCTTCCTGATGGCAGCCACCTTGGATACTGGAAGACGGAGTCTGAACCGAGTCCACAACAAACCCGAGAAACTGTACCGATTGAGAGGGGGTCAGTTCCGATTTCTCCACATTGATGACGAAACCTAAGTCCTGGAGCAGGCAGATAGTGAAAGCCGTCTGCTGACTCAAAACATCGGGATCTTGTGCCATTAACAGGATATCGTCCAGATAGACGATCGATCTAATCCCCCTACCTCTCAGTGTTGCCATGACCGGCTTCAACAGCTTGGTGAAACACCATGGAGCCGAGCTGAGGCCGAAGGGGAGGCACGTGAATTGCCAAACGCATTCCTGCCAGATGAACTGGAGAAAACACCTGTCCTCCTGATGGACCGGAACCGTGAGGTATGCGTCCTTCAGGTCTAAACGCAAGAACCAGTCTGTCTCGCGAAGTAGATCCCTGAGGAGGTGTATGCCCTCCATCTTGAAATGTCGGTAGACAACATATCCGTTGAGGGCACGCAGATTGATTACAGGGTGGAAGTCCCCTGATTTCTTCCTTACCAGGAAGATATTGCTCAAGAAGCGAGGCGGGCCTGTCGCCCTCTCCACCGCTACCTTGTCCAACAGGGCGCGTATCTCTGAATGGACCAGATCGGACGCCTCTCTGTCCATACGGATAGGCTGTGGGGCAGAGGTCTGCCACGGGTCTCCTGTGATGGCCCCCCACTGAGGAGAAAAGTGAGACAATTTGCCCGCAATGGGTATTGTTACAAAAGACTGGGAATCACTATGTTGCTGTTTTAACTCACCGAGTGATTGCCACTGCATAAGTTAACTCACTGTTTGCCACTGCATAAGTTAAGCAGAAAACCACACGAATGGATTATGCGAACCCTTATGAAGGCTCCATTCGTGGTACGAACGGGGGACCCCCCACAAACTGGCGTGTGCCGCCACTTAACCCCGTCACCCCACAAACTACCGAACGGTCGACCACCCGGCCCCAGAGTGTGGCAGCCATTAAACCACCCAGGTGCCTGCGGTTTGCGGTTAACCACAACGTAATTGGTAGGCCTGGAGGCATCGACGTTCGCACCCAAAGTACCGAAGGAAAAATACCGAACTATCAACCGAACGACGACCCCCTACAGCGGGTCGTGTGGCGCTCGTTAACTTGTGGTTTTTGCGGTTAACCACAGGTCAAGTACCCTGCTCCCAGGTGGTCCTCATTCCCTTACCGAACGAGCCCACTACCAGCCAGACAGCGGGACTTCGCATGAACTGATACCGAGTTTAGTTCCACGAATTAGACACGAAGTCCCGCTGCTCGCTAAAACAGCAGAAAACATGGCCGCCAACAAAGACTAATAATCCCAAAATGCCGAACGGACTTCATACGGCAGAAACAGTACATTCTGTTCGTGGGATTAGAGCGCCATTCGCATGTTTTATTTACACGAACGTGAGCCTTCAGATGAACGGTAGAATGCGGGGTTTGTCTTTATTAATGTAAAAGTTATGGATTTTTATGCAGTTTTCTGGGACATAATAAAACGTTGTCTTTGGTGAGCTTGGAGATAATTAGATTGTATAACCGTTGGCCTCATTATCTCCAAGCTGGGCGGGTACTAATTCAAATGATACACTGTATTGTGATTGGATATGTGTCTGTACTGTACCTGTATTCCATCAGGTCCACAGGGGGCTGTCCTTGGACCTGAGGAATCACATAAATTGCCATGCTATGTGCCAGTAAAGCCAGTTCGTTTTGACCCTCAACTTGCAGCCTCGACTCATGTTTTAGGGATCCGGGATATTGATGCTTATATCGTGCTTGGGGATATTCTACATTTGCAGTTTACTACCGAAAGACCTCCGTTCGACTCTCTGCAGCGGGAACCAGGACATCCAAGCGATCAACCCTCCTGCTAGACTGGGGGCAATCGTAACAATTGGTGGCAGCGGCGGGATCATCCTGGGATTCCTGAAAGAGATATATAGGACGGATGGAGAGTAACTACGATAGGCTGAAGCGTACCACGTTAAAGGATATACTCGAGAGCCATGGAGGGAACGCAAGTAACCGGCCGAGGAGAGAATTGATTGCCGACCTGAACGAGTTGGATTAAAGCTTCACCATGGCAGAACCGACGGCAGCATGCAGCGATGAGAAGACCAGGCTTGTCCGAGAAAGGCTGCCTCTGTACGGACCGAACCCATCCGTGGAGCTGATACAGCAACTAATGGCGGAAGCCGAGGCGGACGTACAGCGGACTAGAGCCCACGAGCTGAGCATGAAGACCACTGATAGCCACAGCGGCCCCCTAGAAACTACCGAACAGCCAAAGATCCCGTTCGCGGCATTCAAGCCGTTCGCGGAGAATGAGATGGGGATAGACGAATTTTTGGCCGATTTTGAAAGACATTGTGCCCTGCATCAGATCCCCGTCGCCGCGTGGCCATGTATCCTGGCAGGAAAATTAACCGGCGGGCCATGGAAGCCTTCCGAACCCTCAGCACAGAAGAGGTAGCCCAATACACCACAGTAAAAGAAACGCTGCTGAAACGGTACGCTGTGACCCCAGACACCTAACGAAGGCAGTTCCGCAGCACGAAGAAAAAAGCGAATGACACACATGACGAATGGGCACACCGTATGCGGAGAGCTGCTACCCATTGGATTACCGGGTGTCGGGAAGTCACGGCCGCGGAAATATTGGAACTTTTCTTATTAGAACATTTTTATGAGGGTCTGGAACAAAAAGACCGGGA
Source organism: Pelobates cultripes (assembly GCA_933207985.1). Classification (NCBI taxonomy): domain Eukaryota; kingdom Metazoa; phylum Chordata; class Amphibia; order Anura; family Pelobatidae; genus Pelobates; species Pelobates cultripes. The sequence goes on along the minus strand of OW240914.1, from coordinate 140,578,444 downwards.
GTGGTTGAAAGACCGGCGTCCCGCTAACCTACACGAAGCAGCCCGGTTGGCAGACGAACACCGGGATGCGCAAGTACAGGAGTTCAACAATGCCCGAACGGTAACTCGCCCCGAAGCAAGAGAGGGATACCGATCAACTCCACGAACGGAGTTTCGCAACCCTGTACCCGCAGGTCCTACACGGTACCCGGGACCACCCAGCCACTACCCTCAGGAATGCTCCCGACCCACATGTTATAAGTGCAAGCAACCGGGGCACCTGATAGCGAGTTGCCCCCTCAACAACAATTACCCCACACGGAACTATAATTCCGCTCCAACGGGAAACAACCGTCCAGCTCGAGCGTTTTGCCTGGAACAAGACAGTCCGTTAGAAGAATACCTGGGACCCCTCCATGAAGCTAATCCTGTGTATGCCGCCAGTGACAATAGACAACACCACCGGCAAGAGGTACTGCTAGAGGGTCGTCCTACACAAGGGTTAAGAGATACCGGAGCCACGATCACCTTGGCACAAAGCCGGTTAGTCCCTGACTACAAACGCTCTTCTGACACAGTGGCTGTCCGGGTGGCTGGAGGGGACATATATAAACTACCCACAGCAAAGGTACACTTGGATTGGGGTGCGGGAAAAGGACTTGTGAGGGTGGGAATTATGGATAATTTGCCAGCCGAAGTTTTGCTGGGAAACAACCTGGGACCTATGACTTCAGCTTATGCCCCTTCCTACAACGCTGAGGCACATCCGGTGACGACCCGGTCACAAGCTGGACGAGCACGAGACCCTTCACCAGTGCGGGAGACTCAGGTAAGACTTAACCCGACTGTGACCCCCCCTCCTACCCCGTTGCCCTGGGACACTCCTGCAGCCTTCGAGGCTGAGACCAAAACTGATCCGACGCTCCAAAAATATAGAGAAAGGGCTGATACAGGGACTGGGGGATCAGACCAGGAGACGTTTGCATGGGAACAGGGTCGACTGTACCGACACACAGAGAAGAAGGGCCACCGGAGGAGACAGTTAGTAATACCCCACAAGTATAGGCAAGATATCCTCCGGGTGGGTCATGATATTCCCTTAGCCGGGCACTTGGCAGTAACCCGTACCCTGCACCGTATTACCCATACCTTGTTCTGGCCAGGAGTACATGCAGATGTGAGGTCCTATTGTAATACGTGCGAGGTGTGCCAACGGGTAGGCAAACGAGGAGACCACCCCAAGGCACACCTCGTTAACATGCCCATTATCGACGAGCCGTTTAGCCGGGTAGCCATTGACTTAGTTGGGCCCCTGGCCACCCCTAGTCCCTCGGGCAAGAGATACATTCTTACCATAGTGGACTATGCTACCCGCTACCCAGAAGCTGTGGCCTTATCTAATATCCAGGCAGACACAGTGGCTAATGCCTTAGTGCAGGTATTCTCTCGGGTAGGATTCCCTAGGGAGATCCTATCCGACAGGGGATCACAGTTCACGGCAGAGCTGACCCAGCAGCTCTGGCACGTTTGCAAAATTAAATCCTTGCTTAGCTCCCCGTACCACCCCCAGACCAATGGGTTATGTGAGCGGTTCAACGGAACCCTCAAGCAGATGTTAAAAACCTTTACCCAGGAGTATAGGGACTGGGAACGTTTCCTGCCGCACCTCCTGTTCGCTTACCGGGAAGTGCCCCAGGAAACCACCGGGTTCTCTCCCTTTGAGCTGTTATACGGTCGCAAGGTACGGGGCCCCCTGAACCTGATCCGTGAGCACTGGGAGGGAGAGACCGAGAACGCCGGGGTCCCCATCGTGCCTTACGTACTGGAGCTCCGGGACCGAATGGAGCAATTGGCTAAGTCAGTTCAGGCCAACCTCCAGGCGGCCCAGGGGCGACAGAAAGTCTGGTACGACCGGGGGGCACGGCGAAGAAGCTTCTGTCTCGGGCAGAAAGTTATGGTACTAAAACCAGTTAAGACGGACAAGCTGCAAGCAGCCTGGCAGGGTCCCTATCAGATAGTGGAAAAGAGAGGGGACACCACTTACGTAATCGCCAGCTGTCACGATGAAAACTTAAGAAAGATATTTCACGTGAACATGCTGAAGGAATACTTGCAGAGACCCGAGGAAGTGTCAGCCATATGTAGCCCTGCGCATGAGGACACAGATGGTTTACCCATACCCGTTGTATATAGTTTGTTTGACCCCACTCCTCCCCCCTCTTTGCCGACCCATTCGAATCTATACCTGGCAGCCAAGGTAATAGGCGACCAGAGTAAGAGATCCCCCCCCTGACTGACTCAACACCCCATCTACCCCCCAAACCGCAAGGTAGGCATAATGCCGTTAAAAATCCTCTCCCTCAATACCAAAGGGCTGAACTCACCCAACAAGCGTAGGCTAGCTTTACTAGAAACTAAGAGGCAGAACGCACAAGTGGCTTTCTTCCAGGAAACCCACTTCAAATGGAGAGCTAAACCCAGATTCAACTCCCCCTGGTTTCCGATAGATTATCATACATGCTATCATACCAAAAAAAGAGGAGTGTCGACACTAATAAGCAAAAATGTTTCCTTTGAATTAATACGCAAAATTGGAGATAAAAAAGGCAGGTACCTTATCATACAATGTCACATTAACAATCAACCGTATACGTTAGTGAACATCTACAGCCCAAATGAAAACCAGGTTATGTTTATTGATGATGTTTTCTCTCTCTTATCAATGTACAGTTTTGGGGAGGTAATCATTGGAGGCGACACCAATTTTCTCTTAGATGCACATATGGACTCATCCGCTTCTAGAACGGTAAATACAACTACATCAAAAAAACGACTCACACTGTCATCCACCATCTGCCAAACACTAATGACACATAATTATGTCGACCCATGGAGGATTTCGCACCTGACGGACATAGACTATACCTGCTACACTGCAGCACACAATAGCTATTCAAGAATTGACAGATTCCTAATCAAATACTCGTCCCTAGAGAGAGTATCTCACACAGACATTGGCAATATCACATGGTCTGACCATGCCCCAATCACACTGACATTATCAGAACAATTCCCCTCCGCTGGCCGCACCACCTGGAGACTGAACGAGACCCTTCTCAATGATCCGGTAATAGTCTCCCACATCACCACAGACCTCCAACACTATTTTGCAGACAATGTACAAAGCAACACAACACCGGAATCAATTTGGTTAGCACACAAAGCTGTAATAAGAGGCAGCTTCATAAAACACGCGAGCCACGCCAAAAAAACTCGCCAAGCACAATACTTACAAATCATTGCAGACATAACGTCATTGACTCACAGGAATAAACATACACCGTCACCTAGCATACAAACTGCCCTGCACCAGGCACATTCCAAACTACGAGATTTTGAACTAGCCAAAACCACATACCTACTGCAAAAAACCAAACACAAATTTTTTGCATTCGGCAACAGAGCAGGAGCAAAATTGGCTTCTCAACTCAAACAACGATCTGCCGCCTCCAGGATTGCCTTCCTGAACAATAGTAGAGGTCAGAAAATCATAGACCCACAAAAAATTGTAAATGAATTCTCAGATTATTACCACAACCTGTACAATCTAAAAGCAGATGGGGGGGTGAGGGTCCCTACACACAAAGATATCGATAGATACTTAACGGATGTCCAACTGCCTTCCCTATCAGCAGCTGACATTGACAAACTCCGCCATCCAATATCCCCCGACGAAATAAATAAGGCTATAGCTGACCTCCCCCCACACAAAACACCGGGACCCGATGGCCTACCTAATAAATATTACAAAAAGTTCTCCGGACTACTAACCCCACACCTAACAAACCTCTTTCAACACTGCGCAGGACAGGGAACATTGCCAGCAGAAATGCTACTAGCCCACATTACTACCCTACCCAAACCTGGTAAACCCCCTACTGTATGTAAAAACTTTCGGCCCATATCCCTCCTCAACAGCGACGCCAAACTGTACGCGAAAATACTAAGCAACCGACTTACTCCTGTATTAAACAGTTTGGTACACAATGACCAAACTGGGTTTGTGAGGGGACACCAAGGCTCAGACAACACCCGAAAAATCCTTAGCATACTAGCCACAATGGAACGCAACTCGGTGGGAGGCCTTCTCCTTGCATTGGATGCGGAGAAGGCCTTTGACCGACTAAATTGGTCCTTCATGCAGGCGGTACTCCTGAAATACGGCCTCCCTCATGAGACTATTAGAAGTATCATGGCATTATACGCAACACCAGCAGCCAGAGTCTCACATGGAGGCTACATCTCCACCACATTCCCGATATCAAATGGGACCCGACAGGGCTGCCCTCTATCCCCCTTACTCTACATTTTATCCCTAGAACCCCTAGCCCAAAAAATACGCTCCCACCCTAACATAGAAGGCATAAAAATCCGAACGCACGAATACAAATTGGCTCTCTTCGCCGATGATATTCTAGTGACGCTAGGGAACCCTCAAACATCAGTACCATACCTTATGGAGGCCCTAACAGAGTTTGGTGACATATCGCATTACCGCATAAACCAAGACAAGACCCAAGCTCTACCTATTAGACTCCCCCCGACCACTACAACCTCTTTAAAAAACAAATTCCAATTCGATTGGAGAACGTCCTCCCTGACATACTTGGGGGTAAAAATAGCGTCCTCACTGACAGAGATTACAAAACTTAATTACGACACCCTTCCCAAACAATGCACAAAAGAAGTCCAAAAATGGACACAGACAAAAATCTCATGGCTGGGAAAAGTTAACGCATATAAAATGGTGATTCTACCAAAAATATTGTATATTTTCCGAATGCTTCCTATCCAGATCCCGCAAACACTCCTTAAAAACCTCCAAACCATATGCAACAAATATATCTGGGGAAACAAGAGACCACGCATACCGCACACCATACTACAGAGACACGTATCACAAGGAGGTGTGGGACTGCCCAACATAAGCCTCTATTATAAAGCCTCCGCCTTGACAGCGGGAATACTCCTGCATACCCCAGTAGGGAATACCCAATGGGTTGACCTGGAAAGGGCCCAATTCCAAGATAACACTGCACTAGACTACATGTGGACCCCAAAAAAACTCAGGCCACCTAAAGCCGACCTGCTCCCTACAACAAAATTTACCCTCCGAGTATGGACAACTTTCCTGGAGACCCTAGGAGCCAAACATACCTTCCATCCTAAAGCACCTTTAACAGCCTTGAAGGCAATCTCACCAGACATCCACTTACAAAAATGGTTGAAAGCAGGAATCACCCATATATACCACATACTACAGCCACAGGGACTGATGACATTCCCCGAAATACAACAGACATGGGGCCTACCTAATAACACCATATTCTCGTATCTCCAACTCAAAGGTATGATCACCACCCATGTGCACAACCAACACCCCAACCCAAACCAAACATCTCTCCCAACAGAAGCGATAATAGAACGGTGCAGGACAGCACCAACGAAATCAAAAGCTATCTCCCTCTGCTATAAAGCGTGGGAAGATACCCTACCCCCTACCACACCTAAATATAAAACTTTATGGGAAGCAGACTGCTCTATCCAACTCACAGAGGGGGAATGGATACATGCACTCAATGACTTATCCAAATGGACACGTTGCTACACGCACATCGAAGCCCATAGGAAACTATTATATAGATGGTACCTAACCCCAAGTAGGCTTCACAAAATCTACCCAAACACATCTTCAGTATGCTGGAGATGCAGGGCTGCTGAGGGTACACTCATACATATATGGTGGAACTGCCCTAACATACAACCCCTCTGGACAGAGGTACATCGCACACTTCGTATCCTTCACGTGCCCAACACCCCAAAAACCCCAGAGGTGTACCTACTTCTGCGGTTTCCGCCACTATTTGACAAATCACAAAAACAACTGTGCGCACTCACCACTCTTGCAGCCCGTAACTTATTGGCTTTGAACTGGAAATCCACACTGTGCCCAACAAAAGCCCAACTAAGAGACAAAATACAACAATTTTACCTTTTTGAACGCATGGCCATAACGGACGACAACATAGTGCGAAAATTCCAAGAGACATGGGCCCCATGGGTCACATTGACCACAGTCAAAAAGGGTTAACCAGGAGACATGACCAACATAGCCAGAGTCGACCCACAGAGGCCATATAACTACGCCAACAGGCGTGATTGAACAATTCCAATACCAAAACTACGCATATCGATAGGTAATCCCAGAAACCCGCTAGCGGAGCACTGAGAGGATGCACACCACAACACGTTGAGCCCCCCTTCACTAACCAACACACCCCAATGATAGGAGTAGATAGACAGGGAGAGATGTCCGATAATGGACGCTAGTTATTAGTTCTTGTTGTTGTTTATACGTTGTTCTGATGATTGATGTACAAATACAGTAAGGCAAAGTTGGCATGACGAGCTTTAATGTAACAAATACTATGTCCCCAAAACGACTATACTGTACAATACCAGAAGCTAACATTGTGCCAGGGCAAACTCATGTGTAGCCCGCTACTAAGTTGCTATGATACTACCTTGCTGTACCATTATGACTCACTTCTGTATGTTTTATTATACCCTATATGTTGAGATATACTTCTATTGTCAATGGAGCAAAACCATTGACCACTGAAAATCAATAAAAATTATATTGGAAAATATAAAAGTAAGACAACTGTCTAATTCAGTCATAATGCTCCTGAATGAGACAGATGTCCTAAATCGATGGGGAAGGGATGAATGTCCTTTTAACCTGTTAACTTTCTTCTGATTTCAATAGTTTCAACAATGACACAGATGTTTGTGCTTTTTTTTTTTGTTTAAAGACCCCTGTGAACATTTATACGTTTTTTTTTTTTTTTTAGCTTGAGGTGTCTGGAGATCTGCAGAGCTAACAAAACAAAAAAGCTAGAGATAAGAAGGAGAAGGAACCAATAGCAAAAAGACAGTTAGTTAATATTTCTTAAAGAAAGAAAGAAAAGAAAAAACAGATCCCCCCAACACCCCCCCCTCCCCCCCACCCTCCCTTTAGAATGAAGTAAAAAAAAAATCCAGGCACAGATTCATCAAACCTGGGCCTGGATTAAAAAAAAACCTCAAAACTATTTGCAAATAGTAAAACACCCTCGGCAAAGCGAGGGTTAACTCATGTTGCGGCTGGTCAGCGCTTGCTAGCCAGCCGCCACCTGAAACAGTATAAGAAAAATAAAAAATAAATAAAAACACTCTGGGGTCAATAAAATTACGTAAGGGCCATAATTCATTTAATAAAGTGAGGGACATTTCCCTCACCCATGAGCGGCGGATGGGGACCTTAAATAATTAATGGGAGGGGGGACCTAATGTCCCCCACAGGTCCCCACCTGTAAGCGGCGGGTGAGGACTTTCAATAATTCTTTAATGGGGGTGGGGGGACCCAATGTTCCCCCCAGTTCCCCACCTGTGAGCCGTGGGTGGGGACCTTAAAGATTAATAGGGGGGGGACCTAATGTCCCCCCAGGTCCCCACCCATGAGCGGCAGGTGGGGACCACAAACAATAAAGGGACAATAAACTAACCCTGTAGAACAAAATGTCATACTTACTATTAGATGTCTTCTTTCTTCTTTCAGACCCAAAAAAGGCCAAATAAAAAACCATGATACCCGTCGCAACTGTTAAAAAAAAAAAAAAAAACAAGCGCCAAAAAACAAAAAAATATGCGGAAAAAAAAAATAAGTCCTGACGTTAAAAAAAAGAGTCCATCTTCATTCAAATAGGGCACAGCGCAGAATGAGCTCCGCAAGGCGGGGAAAGGCATATAAATCAGTTAGGCTCAGAGTACTCAAAAAAGAAAGCAACCAATCAGAGTTATGAGTCAAATTACACAGAATGGGAAAATTCCACTTACCACCTTCCTTTTATCAATATGGGGATCAGAGTGACCCCAATTCTGATTTATATTTAGTGTTAAATGACAGTGAGCAGCCACTGACCGACGTGCGCTTTGTCCTGGGCACCTTACATTCTGCGCTGATCTTCAGACTTTTATTTGGGCTGGTGTTCAGGGACTTCGGGACCAGGCCCTACTTACGGATTAACTCTGCTTTTTTTTTTTTTCAATTGCGTCAGTTATTATGGATTTTTTATTTGGCCTTTTTTGGGGCTGAAAAAAATAAGATTTTAGAAGAAAGAAGACATTGACTGGTAAGTTTTATTTTTTTTACAGGTACTTAGTTAAAGGTCCCCCCCTCATTATTTTTAGGGTGAGGGGGGTAGGTAGGGGGTTAATTTGTTTGGGGGAGAGGGGGTGACTAGGGGTTTGGGGATCCCTAGTCACCTGGGGGGAACATTTTTTTTTGGCCCACACCCACCGCTCAGGGGTGAAATTAGTTGAGAGACATACAAGATTGAAAGGAGAGGTTAGAAGAAACAAACAAGAAGGCTAGGAGATGCATACAAAGGGACATGTGGAAAGTTGAATACTTAGGGTGGTCGGGGGAGTTGCCAACATTTATATCTGTCCTGGTTGAAGGAATAAACTAATCTGCTCATATGAGGGCATAAGAGCTAGGGATATGTGAGGCTCTAGAAGGATTTGTGCGCAATTTAGCTGTCGAAAACATTAAGACTTGGTCCACCTTGCACAATAAGTTCTATTCAAGGCCTTAATTGGTATGAAATTAAAACTGCAATGCAGTTAAAATTCAGTCAATAGGATACCGGGAAGACATTAGGACAATAGAAACATCAAATGCATTTCGTACCTTATGATAACCAATGTTAAAATAAGAAGGGATGACAAAACAGACCAATCACTTTACTGGGCTGACCTTGGATAGAGCCTCAAATTATCCAACCAGATCTAAATCTTGCCATTTATTACTGTTAGTCCTGTGTCTCCTATTAAAAAAAAAATGAGCGGGTGGGGGAGGGGGGGTCAGAGAGCATCTCTGCCAGCATGGCTCCTATGACTTTCACAATGGCAGCGCTATGAATGCTGGCACTCTCAAGAGAAGCATACACTGCCTGTATCCAGATACGGTGCAGAGCACATGCACTAGACCACCAGGGAATGGTAGTCAACAGTTGGGGAAAATAACAATATGTGTGTGCGCATATGTGTAACAGACTATGTATAGATGTGTATTGATATGTAAGCGTACGAGTGTGTATATTTGTAATAGTCAGTGTATCTGTGTAATAGTGTGTATGTATCTATCTATCTATCTATCTGTGAGAGTGACTGTAATAGTACTTGACTATTGACCCTTGTGGATTACCCTTAGTAGTACTACCCAACTGCGAAGCAATGCTCTGGAGTATGTTGCTCTGATCCCTGATGATTGAAATACTTTTCCTTTGCCTCATGGCTTGGAGGTAGCTGAAGGTTTACTCTACTAGTGTCCTTAGATGGAGGTAACTTTTCTCTTCTGCAGAGAGCTCTCCTTTCTTTTCTTACTCCCTTCCCTCTAGGTCATTTGCTCAGCTTAGCCCAGACATACAGAATGTCGGCCAGGCCAATCAGCATCTCCTCATAGAGATGAATTAAATCAATGCATCACTATGAGGAAAGTTCCGTGTATGCATGCAGATGGTGGAAACACTGAATGACTGTGCTGCACAGTGTGCAGCACTGCCCCAGGAAGCACCTGCAGTGGCCATCTAAGAAGTGGCCACTAGAGGTATCCCTAGACTGTAATGTAAACCCTGACTTTTCTCTGAAAAGACAGTATTTACATTAAAAAGCCTGCAGGGTCTGACTATACACAGGAGAACAAATACAATAAGCTGTAGTTGTTCTGGTGACTATAGTGTCCTTTTAACCCCTTCAGGACCACTGACGGTTCAGGACCGTCAGCGGTAAAACGTGCGTTTGGACCGCTGACGGTCCTGAACCGTCATATTGAAAAACGGGCTGCAGGAAGCGATCAAAGATCCCTCCCGCCAGTATAACACTGTTACTATCTGCCAGACATCCCAGGCAGATAGTAACAGCCAATTGCGGCGTGTGAGCGATCCATGATCGATCACAATTGGCTGCTGTCAAAGTGGGTGTTACAAACACTCACTTTGACAGTGACCTCTGCCCTTCTCTCCTCTGTAGCGTTTTGTGAGGCGAGAGAGACAGAGATCGTGATAGTTTGTTGCAGCAGAAGTGTTCCAGAGCTTTATACAGTATCTAAAGTGAATAAAAAAATCCCTTTTAACCCCTTCCCTGCCAGATCTGTTCCAGCAGTGCATTTGTACTGTCTGTATTTTTTTTTTTGCCCCTTAAGGGTTAAATTTGTTTTAAAAATCTGTGTCTTGGTGTGTCTTGGTCTGTCTTAGTCAGTCAGTTTCCTTCCCCCAAATCTCCATTAGATTTTTGTGACAGGAGTTAGTTTAGGGATTGCTGTTTAGTCTGTTTTAGTAAAAAAAAAAAAAAAAAGAAAAGTATAAAAAAAAATTTGCGTTTGTAATTTGTTTTAGTCATGTGTAAAAAATGCAGCGTATGTATAACTTGCAGGAGGCATATGCCTTCTTTGCGTCAGACTCTGACGCAATTGACACTGCGTCAGATTTTGACCCAGGTCAGTTTTCTGACACGTCTAGTCAAGACAACATGTCATCTGTGTGTGAGCCGGCTGAAGAAAGAAGCAGTGCTTCCTCTGCTACACCGAATGTGGAGGAGGACTGGGTACCTCCACAGTTAGCCGAGCCCAACGTCCCCCCTTTTAGTGCCAACGCAGGCATTAATGTTAATGTGGATGGCTTCTCCCCAATGCAGTATGTAGAACTATTTTTAGGGGATACCATCTGGGAGGAGATTACTTCCCAGACTAACTTGTATGCTACCCAATATATTGATAACAATCCAGGTAGCTATACAGTCAGGGAGCATGACTGGCATCCCACAGATGTCCTAGAGCTTAAAAAATTCTGGGCTCTTACAATGCTCATGGGGATTATAAAGAAGCCATCGATTCGCTCATACTGGAGCACCAACCCAATAATGTCTAGTCCAGTATTCTCCCAAACCATGCCTAGAGCCAGATCCGAGTTACTGCTGAGATTTTTACATTTCAGTGACAATACCCTCTGTCACCCTAGAAATCACCCCCAATACGATAGGCTTTATAAAATACGCCCACTGCTAGACCATTTTCAGGACAAATTTTCGGATGTTTCATACCCCCCAACAAAATGTATCCATATATGAATCTCTAATGAAATACAAAGGGAGATTAGGGTTCAGACAATACATCCCCTCAAAGCGCTCTAAGTATGGCATAAAACTGTACAAACTGTGCGAGAGCGAAAGTGGATACACGTTTGCCTTTCGTGTATATGAGGGGAAAGATGGTCAACTGGACCCTCCTGGCTGTCCTGACTCCCTGGGGACAAGTGGGAAACTTGTATGGGACCTAATAAACCCCTTGTTTAATAAAGGTTACCACCTTTATGTGGATAATTTTTATAGTAGTGTCCGTCTGTTTAAAACACTTTATAGTTTACAGACACTGGCCTGCGGCACTGCCAGAAAAAATTCCAAAGACTTTCCATGATCTCTCATAGAGGCAAAATTAAAAAGAGGCGAATGTAAAGCAGTTCGCAAAGCTGAAGTTCTTGCACTAAAATTTAGGGACAGGAAGGATGTCAACATGCTAACCACCATCCATGACGAACGCATGTCAGACGTCTCTGTCCAGGGCAGAGTAGAGTACAAACAGGTTTGCATCAGGGCGTATAATAAGTATATGGGGGGGTGTTGATTTGGCTGATCAGTTGATGCAGCCATATCTTATTTTACAAAAAACCAAAGCATGGTATAAAAAGGTGGCTATTTATATGATGCAAATAGTAACCCACAACTCATTTTTGCTTTTTAAAAAAAATAATCCAGGGAAAACCACCTCTCTCCAATTTCAGTTGAAAATCATTTCTTTAACAATTTATGGAGATGGACAAGTTCCAACAACAGTGCAAGCTGAGTCCATACATTTTATTTTTAAGTTACAGCCAACTGCTAGAAAACACCCCCCCCAGAAACATCTGGGTCTGTTTTAAAAACGGGAAAAGGACATACACCCCTTTTCACTGTCCTGATTGCCCTTCGAAACCATAACTGTGTGTAGGAACATGTTTTTTTAAGCTGTACCACACAGAATAGTTGTAAGAAGTGTTCCTGAATTTTTATTTTATTTTTTGTTTCTTTGGAAAGCAGCCATTTTTTGTTAGTCAGTTTCCTTCCCCCAAATCTCCAGTTAGATTATATTTGCAGGAGTCAGTTTAAAGATTGCTGCTAAATGTACATTTGCTACCTGCACATTTGGTCTAACAAGTTTTCTGGCAGTAACACATAACCAACTGGCCAAAACCAGATGACGTGTGCATAAAAACCAGAATTAAAAAAGTACCACTACACTTTCTTTGGGGGCCAAAATGGTTGGGGGAAAGAAGTCAAAACACCCCATCTTCTATAACCTTTGATGTCTACTTTATAAAAATATATACTATATATACTGTCATGATGGTAACATTAACCGGGGGGGTGCAAAAATATGTCAAACTGAAGATAGACCAAACATACCTATATATCAAGTTGAAAAACTGACATGTTAAAGTTCTGATTGTTGCCTTTTGGCCCCCAAACAACCCAGCAACCCTATACATGGGGGGTATCACTGTACTCAGGAGATGTTGCTGAACATATTGGGCAGTGTTTGGCCGTGACACATAACAGGATCTGTTAATTCATGCCTAAAGTACAATATGTGTAACAAAGAAACAAAAAAAGATTACTACCCAAAAGTTTGACAAAGGCTGGTGGTAGAATTCAGTGCATGAAAAGTGTTAAAATATCACCATTTAAAATACCCTGGGTTGTCTACTTTTCAAAAATATATGGTTTGATGGGAGTAAAATACATTGGCTCAAATGGGACATGGGCGCAGGTTGATTACATGTCAAAATTCCAAGTTGGGAAACTGATAAGCGCACCTGCCAAATGTGGCCTTTTAGCCCCCAAAGAACCCGACAAGCCTATGCATGGGTGGTATCACTGTATTCATGAGATCTTGCTGAACACATATTGGGGTGTTGTTTGGCAGTGATACATAACAGGATCTTTTAATTCATGCCTAAAATACAATGTGTGTGGAAAAAAATTACTAACGCAATGTTTGAGAAAGCCTGGTGGTAGAATTAGTGCATGGAAAGTGTTAAAATACCACCATGTGAAATGCCCTAGGATGTCTACTTTTGAAAAATATATGGTTTGATGGGGGTAAAATACATTGGCCGGCTTCAAAAATGTCCCAAATAGGACATGCATGCAGGTTGACTACATGTCAAAATTCCAAGCTGGGAAACTGTGGCCTTTTAGCCCCCAAACAGCCCAACACATCTATACATGGGGGGTATCCCTGTACTCGGGAGATGTTGCTGAACACATATTGGGGTGTTGTTTGGCAGTGACACAAAACAGGATCTGTTAATTCATGCCTAAAGTACAATGTGTGTGAAAAAAAACAGAAACAAATGTACTAACTCAATGTTTGACAAAGCCTGATGGTAGAATTAGTGCATGGAAAGTGTTAAAATACCACCATGTGAAATACCCTAGGATGTCTACTTTTCAAAAATATATGGTTTGATGGGGGTAAAATACATTGGCCGGCTTCAAAAATGTCCCAAATAGGACATGCATGCAGGTTGACTACATGTCAAAATTCCAAGCTGGGAAACTGATATGCGCACCTGCCAAATGTGGCCTTTTAGCCCCCAAACAACCCGACACACCTATACACGGGGGGTATCCCTGTACTCGGGAGATGTTGCTGAACACATATTGGGGTGTTGTTTGGTAGTGACACCTAACAGAATCTGTGAATTTATACCTGAATTGCAATGTATGTGAAAAAAATAAACTACCTATGCAAAGTTTGGCAAAGGTTTGTGGTAAAATGGCTGCATAGAAAGTATCAAAATATTCTTAGATGAATACCCTGGGTTATCTAGTTTAAGAAAAATATTTACATGTGGGGTGTTTTTTGGAGATTTATGACATAACAGTGTTACAATGTCACTATTGATACATTTGAAAAATGTACATTTTGAAACAGCAATTTCCTACTTGTACTTATAGCCCTATAACTTGCAAATAAAAGAAAACAATATGTAACATTGGGTGTTTTTAACCCCTTAGCGACCGAGGACGGTTCAGGACCGTCATCGGCATTTTTGCCTTGAGGACCGATGACGGTCCTGAACCGTCCTAACGGTCTGGGGGTACTTACCTGATCGCCGTCGTTCCCCCGGCGGCGATCAGTGTTCCTCCGGTTGTGGGGAGACTACCTGCAGCCCAGACAGTCTCCCCACGGCAGATTAGGACCCCTGTGGCCATGTGATCGCTTAACACAGCGATCACATGGTCACAATAGGTGTCCATGTGTCTGCCTGCAGGGGGACTGCCTGTGCTGACAGGCAGTCTCCCTGCTAGTGTAAAATCAATTAAAAAAATAAAGTTAATAGTAATTAAAAATAAAAAAATAATTATATATGTGTATATATGATATATAGACATATATTATATCTATATAATATATGTCTATATATCATATATATAATGCCATACTAAGTGTATTTTTATATTAATATGTACTTATATTAATATAAAATTACACTTATAATTAAATTACACACGTATATATATAATATATATAATAACTATATATATTGTATATATATATTATTATAAAATATAAATAATAAGTAATTTAAATTAAATAAAAATTTTTTAAAATAATAATAAAAAATTTAAAAAAAATTATATAGCTATATGAAATTTTATTCTAACTGTATTTTAAAATTAATATATATATATTTATATCAAAATACACTTAGAATTAATTTTTATATATATCTATGTATAAAAATAAATAAAAATAATAAGAAATATACATACGTCCATATACAAAATTACATAAATAATTATATAAATATACACGTAGACTTCAAATATATAAATATGCATATATATTTAAATTCTACGTGCGTATTTATGTAATATTTTACATAATTAAGTAATTTTATTGATTGCAATTTGAGGGACCTGCCTGCCAACCCAGGCCGAAAGTCCAGAGAATTTAATTTGTTAGCACTGTATTTTACCCTGTAACGTTCTAGGACACCCTAAAACCTGTACATGGGGGGTACTGTTTTACTCAGGAGACTTCGCTGAACACAAATATTAGTGATTCAAAACAGTAAAACATATCACAGTGATGATATTGTCAGTGAAAGTTACTTTTTTTGCATTTTTCACACACAAACAGCACTTTTACTGATGATATAATTGTTGTGATAAGTTTTCCAGTTTTTAAACACTAATATTTGTGTTCAGCGATGTCTCCCGAGTAAAACAGTACCCCCCATGTACAGGTTTTATAGCATTTTTGAAAGTTACAAGGTCAAATATATGGGTCAAATATTTTTACATTGAAAATGGCCAGGTTGGTTACGTTGCCTTTGAGAGCTTATGGTAGCCCAGGAATGAGAATTACCCCCATGATGGCATACCATTTGCAAAAGAAGACAACCCAAGGTATTGCAAATGGGGTATGTCCAGTCTTTTTTAGTAACCACTTGGTCACAAACACTGGCCAAAATTAGCGCTCAATTTAGTTTTTTTACTTTTTTCACACACAAACAAATATGAATGCTTACTTTGGCCAGTGTTTTCGACTAAGTGGCTACTAAAAAAGACTGGACATACCCCATATTGAATACCCTGGGTTGTCTACTTTAAAAAAAATATGTACATGTGGGTGTTATTCAGAGATTTATGACAGATAATAGTGTTACAATGTCACTATTGATAAATTTTAAAATGTATGTTTTGAAACCGCAATATCCTACTTGTACCTATAGCCCTATAACATGCAAAAAAAAGCAAAAAAGCACGTAAACACTAGGTATTTTTAAACTCAGGACAAAATTTTGAATCTATTTAGCAGTTTTTTTCATTCGCTTTTGTATATGAGTAAAAGATTTTTCAAGTAAAAGTCAAAAAACATGTATTTTTTTCAATTTTTCATCAGATTTTTGTATTTTTTTTAAATTAAAATACATGAGATTATATAAATAATGGTATGTAAAGAAAGCCCCTTTTGTCCTGAAAAACAATATATAATTTGTATGGGAACAGTAAATGAGAGAGCGGAAAATTCCAGCCAAACACAAACACCACAAAAGTGTAAAAATATGCCTGGTCGCAAATGTACAACATCGCAAAAACAGTCCAGTCCTTAAGGGGTTAAACTCAGGACACCATTTTGAATCTATTTAGCAGTTTGTTTCATTCGATTTTGTAGATGAGCAAAAGATTTTTTGAATAAAAGTTAAAAAAAAGTGTTTTTTTTTTATTTTTCACCATATTTTATTATTATTTTTTTAAATTAAAATACAAGAGATTATATAAATAATGGTATGTAAAGAAAGCCCCTTTTGTCCTGAAAAAAAAAAACATTATATAATTTGTATCGGAACAGTAAATAAGACAGCGGAAAATTACAGCTAAACACAAACACCACAAAAGTGTTCAAATAGCTCTGGTCCTTAACGCACAAACATCGCAAAAACAGTCCGGTCCTGAAGGGGTTAAGGTAAAAAGTAGAAGTATCACATTTTTTTCCCTTGTCCTGAAGCTCCTGGTCTTGAATCCAGCCATGGATACCAAAATTGATTGATGTCATTACTTGGTATCTTCTCCCAATATTTTTATAATTACTTTTTTCCCCTATAATCTCCCTTAAGAGTAGTCTGCACTTAAGAAGTAGCTTGGTAGCTGTGTGTATTCTTTTTTAGATTACTGAAACTGCATTGATTATACATTTTACGTTTTGAGCATGATGTCCCTCTAATATCCTCCTAAAATACTGCCCTATGACCCTCTCTTTATAAAAAATGCTGCAAACCTCATGCTTGCGCGGGGACAGCGGTACAAAAGGAGAGTATTGTCAGACACCAGACGGAGGAGAGTGCGTGTCACGTGACTACCGGGCACTGTAGTTCACGGATCGGCATGGAAACCATTTGTCCAAAGCGGCGCTAGAGGTAAACAGAACTTCAACAACCATGGTCCCTTGCGTAGACCACAATCCACTTCCTGTCTGGTTGAGCTGCAGACACTACGTGCAGTGTAAGTTTAGTGAATGTATATGTGATTGTTTTATTGTCATTTATTTATTTTTGCTATGCTAAACTGGTTTAATAACATAACTAGCCATTACAATATCAGTATAATAGTCTGCTGAGCCAGTTTTCTGGATGAGGTTCATGGGATTTGAATCCTCAATGTGTATAGTGCCAAGCTGCCCTCAATTCTTTGCTGGCATGCTATGCTGCATGGCTATGTCACCTGCCCATACAGCCGGGCCCTGGGTCAGCTCACCGTGTGACTGAGTCTTAACCAGATCTTCTAAACTGAGCTGATATTTGACTAATATTGTTAAAAAGGGAAATTCCAATGACAAGAAGGACACATAAGAGACCTGGTGAGAATTATTTACACTACAACTGTACACATATTCTAATAAATAATGTCTGGCCTAGTGATTACCTGATCTCTAGTAAGTAATATTTTGACCTGTAAATTTTTAACATAAGCTTATTGAGCTACGCATACCAACATTTTGTTTGTTTTTTCAGAGGGGTACATTAATCAAGCACAGCTCAGTGTTATTGTTACTCTTTTACATATTTTAGAGTGCGATAAAATTTCCCTATCTGTGAAAATCCCCTACCCTCCTCACTTCGGGTGAGGGGAATCAGCTGGATCCTGTGCTGCACATGCATGCTAGCACTCCTGCTACTCCTCCACAGCAAGGTCCTGGAAGATAAGTAAAACTAGTTTTACACTTTCATTATAGTTTGTGCATTTACTAAGCTTAGGACATGGGACATTTAGGGTTAATGTTGGGGTTCAAATTAGGGTTAGGTTTACGGAGTTGTTTTTATTTAGTGATATTTCACAGGGGAATATCTATAAATTGTGATTTTTCACACTTTATTGTAAACCTTACCCCAAGGGTAAGGGTTAGAATAAGATATGAGGGAGGTTAAAATAACTTGCCTAACCCTAATTTGAACTCTCACTTAACCCTAAATGTCCTGTGTGCCTAAGCTTAGTGAATGCACTAACTATAATGAAAGTGTAAAACTAGTTTTACTTACCTTCCAGGACCTTGCTGAGTAGGAGTAGCAGGAGTGCTAGCACGCATTTGCAGCACAGGAACCAGCTGACTTTTTTCACCGGAAGTGACGAGCTTAGGGGATTTTCACGGGGTAGGGGATTTTGATGGAACACCGGGCTGCCTAATGTAAATTCTGTACAAAAATTATGTTATCAACTTCTATCCTTACAGGCAGCCCTGTGTGTCACAGCAAGGGTGCATAATTCATTGTTGCACTATGGAATATTGTAATTTGTGTAGAGCATAAATGAATTATGTGCTTGGTAGAGGTGGTATTGTCAGTTCCTAAAAGGGTTAATTTAAATTTTATGGTAGGGCAGAGGGGTTACAGCCTAAATTCCTCTTTGAAACTGGGACCCCAACAGAGCTACTTTGTAAGGTGTGAGAAGTCACACATAAGTGACCTGGAAGTCTGGTTTAAATAAAAAAAACTAACTCTCTATTTTGCTATATGGGCAGACTAGATGGGCCCTAGACTAGAATGGTTCTTATGTGCCGTCACATTCTAGGTTTCTAAATTTCCTCTTAGATATAGAAACATAGAATGTGACGGCAGATAAGAACCATTCGGCGCATCTAGTCTGCCCAATTTTTTAAAATACTTTCATTAGTCCCTGGCCTTATCTTATGGTTAGGATAGCCTTATGCCTATCTCACGCATGCTTAAACTCCTTTACTGTGTTAACTTCTACCACTTCAGCTGGAAGCTACCCTCTCAGTAAAGTAATACTTCCTGATATTATTTTTAAACCTTTGCCCCTCTAATTTAAGATACTGTCCTCTTGTTGTGGTAGTTTTTCTTCTTTTAAATATAGTCTCCTCCGTTACTGCATTGATTCCCTTTATGTATTTAAATGTTTCTATCATATCCCCCCCGTCTCGTCTTTCCTCCAAGCTATACATTTTAAGTTCCTTTAACCTTTCCTTGGATGTTTTATCCTGCAATCCATGAACCAGTTTAGTAGCCCTTCGCTGAACTTTCTCTAAAGTATCAATATCCTTCTGGAGATACGGTCTCCAGTACTGCGTACAATACTCCAAGTGAGGCCTCACCAGTGTTCTGTACAATGGCATGAGCCCTTCCCTTTTTCTACTGCTAATACCTCTCCCTATACAACCAAGCATTCTGCTAGCATTTCCTGCTGCTCTATTACATTGTCTGCCTACCTTTAAGTCATCAGAAATAATCACCCCTAAATCCCTTTCCTCAGATGTTGAGGTTAGGACTCTGTCAAATATTCTATACTCTGCCTTTGGGTTTTTACGTCCAAGATGCATTATCTTGCACTTATCCACATTAAATGTCAGTTGCCACAACTCTGACCATTTTTCTAGTTCACCTAAATCATTTGCCATTTGGCTTATCCCTCCTGGAACATCAACCCTGTTACATATCTTAGTATCATCAGCAAAAAGACATACCTTACCATCAAGACCTTCTTCAATATCACTAATAAAAATATTAAAGAGAATGGGTTCAAGTACAGATACCTGAGGTACCCCACTGGTGACAAGTCAGTGCTTCGAATATACTCCATTGACTACAACCATCTGTTGCCTGTCACTCAGTCACTGCCTTACCCATTCAATAGTGATGTCCCAAACTGTTCGCCGAATGGTTCGCCGCGAACGGTTCGCGCGGACTCCAGTCAGCTGACACATTCCAGCCAATCAGCAGCAGACCCTCCCTCCCAGACCCTCCCACCTCCTGGACAGCTCACTAAGAATGCAGCTTCAAAATGGATGCTGTCCAGGAGGTGGGAGGGTCTGGGAGGGAGGATCTGCTGCTGATTGGCTGGAATGTGTCAGCTGACTGGAGTCCATGGCGAACCGTTCAGCAAACAGTTCGGGACATCACTACCATTCAACAATATTGGAATCCAAACTTAAAGGGACTCTTCAGTGCCAGGAAAACAAACAGTTTTCCTGGTACTGCAGGTCCCCTCTCCCTCCTACCCCCCATCCCATGTTGCTGAATGGGTTAAAACCACTTCAGTGACTTACCTGTATCCAGCGCCGATGTCCCTCGGTGTTGGGTCACGGTCTGCCCACGCTCCCAGCGGGGAGATCTATTGAGCATGCGCGGCCGCGGCGGGGGAGACCTAATACGCATGCGCAGCAATGCCGCGCACGCGCATTAGACCTCCCCATAGGAAAGCATTGAAAAATGCTTTCCTATGGGGATTTCAGTGACACTGGAGGTCCTCACATAGCGTGAGGACGTCCAGTGACGTTATAGCACACTTTTCATGTGCTATAAACACGGAAGTGCCCTTTAGTGGCTGTCTACTAGACAGCCACTAGAGGAGGAGTTAAGAACAGAAGAAAGGGATCAGCGCTCTCTATCTATACAAAATACAACAGAAACAATAATAAATAAGTAAAAAGTGGCAGCACACCTAAAAAGTAGGGCTCCCTCACAGGCCTTACAACAGAAATGGTACAGAAAAAAGAAAGGAAGGCAGCGCCACTATAAACCACATAAATTAAAAGAGCACAGAATAGGCAGACTAGAATACAATATATATGATAGATACTAAGCAAAATAGAAGTCCAGAATAAATAGTCTGACTGGTAGATGAATCAAACAACGAGGTATATCCTTGTAGAGGTGAATACAGTCTTTTGTAGTGGGGGATTCTTCAGAGTGGTGTAGATGCGTCTTTGTACATCATATGAAATGAGAAAATAACAACTGATGGTATAGTATGTCCCGAAGGGGGTAGAAGCAATAAAAGAGTATATGGTCCTACTCACGTTTTCAAGAGCTATGGACTTAGCTCTAGTGTTGATAACGTACAGTGGTATAATCCCCACTTATGGGATACGTGAGGTCTTAGTATTCTTTCTTGATTAGGGGACCATATGTGGAAATAAAAGCAGGAACAACAATGGTGCTCAAAGTATAAAATGCCAGAGGTGAGAAGATAAAAAACCAAGTGGTTACTCACATTTAGTTGAACAGACTGACTGTTCAATGAAT
Source organism: Pelobates cultripes (assembly GCA_933207985.1). Taxonomy (NCBI): domain Eukaryota; kingdom Metazoa; phylum Chordata; class Amphibia; order Anura; family Pelobatidae; genus Pelobates; species Pelobates cultripes. Next base: position 140,557,217 of record OW240914.1, on the reverse strand, counting down.
ACAGCTTGAGTGGTATAATCCCCACCTAGGATTCTTGGGAGTAATATCCTCACTGGAAAGTAAAAACACTCTGTGCCGGATAAAAGGATGGTAGTAATAAAAAAGTAAAATAATAATAGTAATAAAAAGTAAGATGGCTAACTCACAGTAAGAAAGTGGCCAAAATACCTTTATTTAAAACAATATAGTTTAAAAAACCACAACGCGTTTCGCCCTTAGGCTTTATCAAGTGGAGATCAGAAAGTACATCCTGTTACATACAGGTTTATATAGGCAGTGAACATATTAGAAAATGGCGCCAAAATGATGTCATAATTTTTTTTTTTCTCAAAAGTGCTACATTTTATATGTGTAAGTGAGTACATACCTATATGTAAAACATGTGATAGTTTAAAATTAAAAACGAGGTTTTAAACTCACAATACCTTACATATTCTATTTAGATACAACAGTCACATGATCGGTGGCCATTTTTTTTTTTTTTTAAAGTGCTAAACTTTATATGTATCAGTGAATACAAACCTATATTGGAGACATGTGATAGTCTAAAATTTAAATTAAAAACAAGGTTTTATACTCACAATACCTTGCATATTATTTAAATAGAACAGTCACGTATATAAGTCACATTGTATAAATATGTACTTCATGCACAAAATAATTATAAAAGATAATAAAATATAAGAAATATATTATAAAATATTAATTATAAAAATTATAAAAAATTAAACAGGTCGAACTCTACATTAAGACCTTCGGGGGTAAGGGTTTTTAAAAGGAACACCCAGTGCATTTCTTTTTGTCCCAGTAATTTTTTGAGGTCACCTCCCCTCCAGGGTAATTTACATCTTTGGATCCCAGTACATTTTAAAAATTTAGGGTCTTTGTTGTGTTGGATAAAATGCTTTGAAACAGAGTGATTAGGGTAGCCTTTGATAATATTTCTACAATGTTCTGCTAACCTTATTTTTAAGCATCGTGTGGTCATACCCACATACTGGAGGCCACATGGGCACTCCAATAGGTATACAACATTCTTAGTAGTGCAACATATTAAGTCTTTAATAGGGTATGTAATACCGGTTTTGTTTGAGGTGAATTGTGTTGTCTTTGATGTGCTGTTTTGGTCAGTGGATCTGCAGACAATGCATCTGTTGCATTTGAAAAAACCTTTAGAATTTGATAAAAATGATGGATTGCTTGTATTGGCTTTTTTTGTATAATTTTTAGTAAGCATTGTCTTTAGGTTTGGGGCCCCTCTAAAAATGATATGGGGTTTATCTGGGATGAGTGTCTTTAAAATTTCATCTTGTTTTAGAATGTGCCAGTGTTTTTGAATAGTTTTTTTCACAATTTTATTCTTATTGTCAAAGTTAAAGATGATCGGTATGGATGGTGGGTCTTTATTTTTATTCGTATTATATTCTAAAAGCTCGAGTCTTTCTTTTTGTTTCACTGCTTTGAGGGATTCTTCTAGCTTTTCTTTGGGGTAATTTTTGCTGATAAATTGAGCTTCTAGTGTTCTAGCTTGTTCGTCAAAATCTGTATTAAGGGAACAGTTCCTGCGAAGACGTAGGAACTGACCTTTAGGGACCCCATCTAACCATGGTTGGTAGTGGCAGCTTGATCTGTCAATGACTGTGTTGGTGCACACTTTTTTAAAAAAAGTTCTAGTGTTAATATTCCCATCCTGGATAAAAATTTGGATGTCTAAAAAATTTATTAAATCTTTGCTGTGTTCTGATGTTAAAATGATGCCACTATTGTTGTTGTTTAGATGATTTAAAAAAAGTTTAAGTGAGGTTTCAGGACCTTTCCAGATAAAAAACAAATCGTCTATGTATCTAAAATAGGATACTAGGTTTGCTTTCCAGGGGTGATCTCCCCAGATTGCTTTAGACTCCCAATTGTCCATAAAAAGATTGGCATAACTTGGTGCAAACCTAGTACCCATAGCTGTGCCTTGTCTTTGAATGTAAAAAGTGTCTAAAAACCAAAAATAGTTATTTGTTAAAATCATTTTTATCCCTTCTAAGATAAAATTAATTTGTTTTTCTGGAATTTTATTATCCGTTTTTAATCTATTTAAAACTGCTTCACACCCTAATTCGTGGGGGATTATGGTGTACAAAGACTGGACATCACAAGTGACTAGAATAAAATCTGGATGCCAGGTAAAATGTTCTAAAAAACGTAAGAGAGACATGGAATCTTTTAAGTATGACCTCATAAGTCTGACTGATGGTTGTAATAAAATGTCAATATACTCTGATAAGTTTGATAAAACAGAATTGATCCCGGAGACAATAGGTCTACCTGGTGGATTGGTCTCATTCTTGTGTATCTTTGGTAAAAAGTATATGACTGGAATTTTTGGATGAGGTATATTTAAATAAGCAAATTCTTTTTTGTTGAGGATATTGGAATTTAAGCCTTTGGTTAAAAATGATATAAGGGAGTTTTGGATGGTATGGGTTGGGTCTGATAGTAGCTTGTCATATACTTTGGGGTCATTAAGCTGTCTAAATGCTTCTTTGATGTACATTTCTTGTGAGAGTATAACTAGGCCGCCCCCTTTATCGGCTGGTTTGATGACTATTGTGTCATCTTTTTTAAGATCTGTGAGAGCTTTCCTTTCTTGAAAGGTTAAGTTATATTGGTTATATTTATGATATTTGTGGTTGTTTTTTTTGGAGGTATTAATTTTTTCTAAGTCTTGCTTTACCAAATTCTCAAAAACTTCTATCGGGCCAGATTTGAAACTTGATGGGTAAAAATTAGAGTTATTCTTAAGGGTGGTGTTTTTCACTGGTATCTCGTCATTAATACATGGAGGTGTGGGGGAATAGTTGGTCTGTCCCTGGTTAATAGATTGATTCTCAATTCTGCTGCTAAAAAATCTTTTTAGTGTAGCTTTCCTAACAAACTTATTTAAATCTAAAAAGGCTTGGAATGGTTGATAGGGATTGGTAGGTGCAAATTTGAGGCCCTTAGTTAAAACCGATATTTGGGTAGTAGTTAAAATTTTATGGGAAAGGTTAAAAGCTAGAAAAATCCCTCAAAGCAGTGAAACAAAAAGAAAGACTCAAGCTTTTAGAATATAATACGAATAAAAATAAAGACCCACCATCCATACCGATCATCTTTAACTTTGACAATAAGAATAAAATTGTGAAAAAAACTATTCAAAAACACTGGCACATTCTAAAACAAGATGAAATTTTAAAGACACTCATCCCAGATAAACCCCATATCATTTTTAGAGGGGCCCCAAACCTAAAGACAATGCTTACTAAAAATTATACAAAAAAAGCCAATACAAGCAATCCATCATTTTTATCAAATTCTAAAGGTTTTTTCAAATGCAACAGATGCATTGTCTGCAGATCCACTGACCAAAACAGCACATCAAAGACAACACAATTCACCTCAAACAAAACCGGTATTACATACCCTATTAAAGACTTAATATGTTGCACTACTAAGAATGTTGTATACCTATTGGAGTGCCCATGTGGCCTCCAGTATGTGGGTATGACCACACGATGCTTAAAAATAAGGTTAGCAGAACATTGTAGAAATATTATCAAAAAAAGGCTACCCTAATCACTCTGTTTCAAAGCATTTTATCCAACACAACAAAGACCCTAAATTTTTAAAATGTACTGGGATCCAAAGATGTAAATTACCCTGGAGGGGAGGTGACCTCAAAAAATTACTGGGACAAAAAGAAATGCACTGGGTGTTCCTTTTAAAAACCCTTACCCCGAAGGTCTTAATGTAGAGTTCGACCTGTTTAATTTTTTATAATTTTTTATAATTTTTATAATTAATTTTTTATAATATATTTCTTATATTTTATTATCTTTTATAATTATTTTGTGCATGAAGTACATATTTATACAATGTGACTTATATACGTGACTGTTCTATTTAAATAATATGCAAGGTATTGTGAGTATAAAACCTTGTTTTTAATTTAAATTTTAGACTATCACATGTCTCCAATATAGGTTTGTATTCACTGATACATATAAAGTTTAGCACTTTTGAAAAAAAAAAAAAAATGGCCACCGATCATGTGACTGTTGTATCTAAATAGAATATGTAAGGTATTGTGAGTTTAAAACCTCGTTTTTAATTTTAAACTATCACATGTTTTACATATAGGTATGTACTCACTTACACATATAAAATTTAGCACTTTTGAGAAAAAAAAAAAAAAAAAAATTATGACATCATTTTGGCGCCATTTTCTAATATGTTCACTGCCTATATAAACCTGTATGTAACAGGATGTACTTTCTGATCTCCACTTGATAAAGCCTAAGGGCGAAACGCGTTGTGGTTTTTTAAACTATATTGTTTTAAATAAAGGTATTTTGGCCACTTTCTTACTGTGAGTTAGCCATCTTACTTTTTATTACTATTATTATTTTACTTTTTTATTACTACCATCCTTTTATCCGGCACAGAAGTGTTTTTACTTTCCAGTGAGGATATTACTCCCAAGAATCCTAGGTGGGGATTATACCACTCAAGCTGTATTCATTGAACAGTCAGTCTGTTCAACTAAATGTGAGTAACCACTTGGTTTTTATCTTCTCACCTCTGGCATTTTATACTTTGAGCACCATTGTTGTTCCTGCTTTTATTTCCACATATGGTCCCCTAATCAAGAAAGAATACTAAGACCTCACGTATCCCATAAGTGGGGATTATACCACTGTACGTTATCAACACTAGAGCTAAGTCCATAGCTCTTGAAAACGTGAGTAGGACCATATACTCTTTTATTGCTTCTACCCCTTTCGGGACATACTATACCATCAGTTGTTATTTTCTCATTTCATATGATGTACAAAGACGCATCTACACCACTCTGAAGAATCCCCCACTACAAAAGACTGTATTCACCTCTACAAGGATATACCTCGTTGTTTGATTCATCTACCAGTCAGACTATTTATTCTGGACTTCTATTTTGCTTAGTATCTATCATATATATTGTATTCTAGTCTGCCTATTCTGTGCTCTTTTAATTTATGTGGTTTATAGTGGCGCTGCCTTCCTTTCTTTTTTCTGTAGAGGAGGAGTTAACCCTGCAAGGTAAATATTGCAGTTTATGAAAACTGCAATAATTATACTTGCAGGGTTAAGGGTAGTGGGAGTTGGCACCCAGACCACTCCAATGGGCAGAAGTGGTCTGGGTGCCTGGAGTGTCCCTTTAACCCCTTAAGGACCAAACTTCTAGAATAAAAGGGAATCATGACATGTCCTTAAGGGGTTAAAGATTGCAGTTTATTGATCAGCCTTCTATGTGCAACAGTGTCAAAAGCCCTACTGAAATCTAGGTAATCAATGTCTAATGCACCACCCTGATCTATTATTTTAGTTGCCCAATCAAAAAAATCAGTAAGATTAGTTTGGCATGATCTCCCTGAAGCAAACCCATGTTGTCTCTGATCTTGAAATCCATGTGTTTTTAAATGTCTAACAATCCTATCCTTTAACATGCTTTCCATTACTTTCCCCACTACTGAAGTAAGACGTACTTGGCTATAGTTGCACGACTCCTCCCTACTACCTTTCTTGATTGGTTAAATTAATCTGTTAATGTTTTTTTTTTAGTACACCACAAACTCTTTTAATAACTTTGGGTGTATTCCATCAGGCCCCATTGACTTATGTGTCTTTACTTTGGACAGTTGAACTAGAACTTCTTCCTCTGTAAACTCACATGTAACAAATGACTCATTTGTACTTTTTCCTAACTGAGGCCCCTTTCCTTCATTTTCATCTGTAAATACTGAACAAAAATATTTATTGAGGCAGTCAGCTAGACCTTTATCCTCTTCTAAATACCTTCCTTCTTTTGATTTTAATTTAACTAATCCTTGTTTTACTTTCCTTTTCTCATTTATGTATCTAAAAAATGTTTTGTCCCCTTGTAACGGATCACCTGGCACCCAGACTGGGTACCTCCGTTGAAGGATGCTCCTAGCACTTCCTGAGGACTCCAGGCACTGCAGCAGACACCACAACCACCGAGCCGGAGAAGCATACGAATGCTCTCAAGCATATTAATGCTGTAAGCAGCTGAACAGGAAAAGCATACAATCAGCTTACACTCCTGGCAAACAGCATACAATCCAATTCCCCCAATAACGAGACGACACTTCGTTTTGAGGTCAAGCAGAACTGCCTGTACTGGCACATACAGCCTCTTTTATTCACAAACCACAAACGTATTACTGCCCACAGGGTTTTGAAATACAACCAATCAATCCGTACAATACACACAGACACTCCCACACAAAATCCTCCCCTCTGCCTGTGATATGATTACTGAACACAATGGTTAATATAATTATCACAGGCAAAGAAAGACCGTATTATAAAACATATCACAGGGACCCCAAAACATGCAATAACCCCATAAAAGTATCTGGGTGAACGACATATCCAAAATTCACCCAGATCTGTTCAGTAGTTTGGAAGATACCGTTTAATGCAGATTCCGCAGAACATATACAGGCTATATGAAAAATAATTGGTGTATAATGTGTCCCCTGTTGTATAGTTTAAAACTACTGCACAATGTCTTTGTGCACCAAATACAGGCGAGATGGCACCGTGTAGAAAAGTCCAAACAGTGTCTGTGAGTTAAAATGGCCGCCATCCATTGTTCTCACCATGTGCCTCTGATACATGAAATGGTGGCCACCCAGTGACTCCACAGTATGTCCCCAGATGGTTCTTAAAGGGCCAGCAGCAGCACAACACATCCATTATGCCCAAATCATGTCTTTAAAGGGCAATACATCCCAGGGGCCATAGTCACATGGCTGGAGGCTGGCAATCAGTCTTCTCCAATGCCCAGTGGCGAGGTCGGTTTCGCCACATTTCTCCCCTTTCCCAAAAAGACTAACAGGGTATCTGACCTCCTGTCGGTCAGTGCCTTGGTTAGTCCAGCAACCCACCCATAAAACATAATCAACAGAGTGGCCCACCCAAAAGAATTGGTTACTGCACCTGGGGTAGTGGGTAGCTTGTCCATATCCAGGGGCTCCACCACGGCTCAGGGGGGTACTAGCCTTCCGGATCAGTGGGTTGCTGAGTGGGCAGAGACCAGCGGTACTCTGCCCTGGTACCAGCGCTACCACGGGAGTAGCCTGGTTGGAGCCCAGCTGATGAGAAGGGTTAGTAGGCTCCTCCCGCTGGACCTGGTGTTGCTGCTGGAGGGGAAGATAGGCTGTCTCCCCTTTGGATATACAGCCCTGCTGCTGGGGGACAGGACCGAACGTCCCTACCCCCTGTGGTTTGGGCACAGAGACCACGGTCCCATCTGCAACGGTGTGGGGCTTATCTCCCTTTGGTGGGCTAGGCTGCCGCTGGGGAGGGGGAACGAGACTCTCCCCTCCCGGTAGAATTCTCTGCCGCTGGGGAGCAGGACCGACTGTTAGTACTCCCTGTAGCTTGGGCGCAGAGACCACGGTCCCATCTGCGCTGGTGGGGGGCTTAGTGTCTCCCCTTGGTGGGTTACGCTGCCGCTGGGGATAGGGGGTAACAAGCTCCCTCTCCCTTACACACTTTCAGCTGCTGGGGAGAGGGGGTAACAGGCTCCTCTCCCTGACACACTCTCTGCTGGTGGAGAGGGGGACCGACTGTCTCCCCTTTCAATATATTGTCCTTGTGGCAAACCTAGCCACTTTAGGTCATATTGCAGAACATTTAAAGGTTGTCTGAAATAGCTGTGTTAACCTGCTGTAAAAATGTATTTGTGTGTTTTAGAATAGAGAGCCTTCTTTTCCAGCGCTTTACTTTGGATTACCTTCTATACCAGCAGAGATCTTGGGATTTAATATTGCAGCTCCGCTACAATTGGTGGCAAGTGACGGGATCCAACCTTACAGCCGAAAAGCGGTGTTCGGGTAATTGAAACTACCGAACAGGAAAGTGAATGACAATTCGGATACAACAAAGAACCAAACACAGAGGTGAATGGAGACAGACAACATTGTATTGAAACGGCAGACGTTAAAGGAACTATTGGAAGCCAGGGGTAAGATAGCCAGCAATAAGCCAAAAGCTGTGCTGATTGCTGAATTGATGGAGGGAGACAGAGCTCGCAGCATTACACCCCAGCAGCCATGGAAGAAACCCCCTTTAAAAGGAAATGAGGACCAGGATGGAATTTTTACCCCAGCCAGTATCCCTGGAAATACTGACAGTACTGATGGCGGATGTGGAGTATGTGATGGCACACGGACCGCAGGATGCTCCTCCCAGAGCAGAGTCTATTGCTGCTTCAGTCGTCAGCCAGGTAAAGCCTAAGATCCCATGCTATGCGTTTATGTTCTGTGAAGAGAAAGATGAGATTGATAGGTATCTACAAGACTTTGAGAGGCTATGTGACTTGCATGATTTGGAGCAGGCAGTGTGGGTACCTTTACTGGCATGCAAACTATCAGGTCGGGCAGCCGAAGCCTATCTGGCTGTAGCCAGGGAGGACAGTAAAGATTATGCCCGGGTAAAACAGGCTATACTGGAAAGATACGCCATTACCCCAGAGGCATACCGGTGCAAGTTTCGAGGGTTGCGCAAACCAGAGAAAGATTCCCGCAGAGTGGGCCCACAAACTGGACCAAGCCTCCCAGGGGTGGATACAAGCCAGTCAAGCAACCACCTTGGAGGAGTTACGGCAATTGCTCCTCTTAGAACAGTTTTTCAATGGCCTGTCCCCAAGAGGCACAGGAATGGGTGAGAGATAGAAAACCCCTCACCATAACAGAAGCTGCAAGACTAGCAGACCAGTACTATGACGCCAGGAGGCATCACGGTAACCTCAACCGAGGGTATCCTCGACCCACCGCTCAACCTCCTACAGCTACCCCTACTGCACCTACAGCAAACCCATTCTGGCCAACCCTGGGGGGGCACACTCCACCATCCAGGTATAATGGCAGAGCGAATATACAGTGCCAAATGTGCAAACAATGGGGCCACATGGCGAGAGAGTGTACCTAGAACCGGAGCCGCCAAGCATGGAGCCAGGTACAGCAGAATCCAGCACCTAGAGCAGCCGCCCACCACTGCCAAGCGGACCCAGCAACCCAGGAGATACTTTTTAATCAGACCGAAGAGCCCCTGGGGATACTACATGATGTGATGTCGGTACAAGCCACAGACAACAGGCAACACCATCGCCAGCTAGTAACCCTGGAAGGGAAAGAGGTCCAAGTGCTCCGAGATTCGGGAGCCACTCTGACTCTGGTAGTCCCTCATTTGGTTCCAGGCTCCGCACACACCGGCGGATCTGTAGCAGTGCGAGTAGCAGGGGGATCGATATACAGATTACCCACCGTAAAAGTACATTTGAATTGTGGTGTTGGGGAGGGCATGGTAGAGGTGGGCCTGATGCAGAAACTGCCAGCGGATGTCGTATTGGGAAACTACCTGGGTCGAATGACTTCTGCCTTTATTACTCAAGCTCCACTCCAAGAGGCTCACCCAGTAACCACCAGACAACAGGCTCGCACACTCTGAGGCTCTGGTAAAAGACAGGGACCCTCCTACGACCCGTTTTACCTGGGATACCCCGACTGCATTTGAGGCTGAGGTTCAGATAGACCCCACGTTAAAAGTATTCAGGGATAGGGTGATCTCCAACCAGGCCGGATTAGAGGGAGAACGGTATACCTGGGAAAAGGGGTTACTGTATTGCATTTCTGAAAGGGTAGTGGGGGGATCTGTGAATGTGACTACTAGACAGCTAGTGGTCCCCCAGAAATATAGACAGGAACTTCTTCGGATCGCTTACGACATTCCCTTGTCTGGGCATCTGTGGATGACTCGCGCCCGATACTGCTTGACCCACGCCTTTTTCTGGCCGAGTATATCCAAGGACGTGCGGCAGTACTGCCAGGCATGTGACATCTGTCAGCGAGTAGGCAAGAGGGGTGACCGCCACAAGGCCAAATTATGCCCACTGCCCATCATAGATGAACCATTTAGTAGAGTGGCCGTAGATATAGTAGGGCCCTTACCAAAACCCAGTCCCTCCGGCGAGAGATATATCTTGACCATAGTAGACTACGCCACCCGGTACCCCGAAGCAGTAGACCTCTCTAATATCCACGCCGAGACAGTGGCCGAGGCCTTAATGAAAGTATTCTCCCAAGTGGGATTCCCCCAGGAGATCATATCGGATAGGGGTATGCAGTTCACGGCCGAGGTGACCCACCAACTATGGAGAATATGTGGCATTAAACCTATCGTGTACTCTGCATACCACCCGCAGTCTAATGGGTTATGTGAAAGGTTTAATGGGACGTTAAAGCAGATGCTCCGTACCTTTGGAGAGGCCTATAAGGACTGGGAGCGATTCCTACCCCATCTGCTATTCGCTTACAGAAAGGTACCCCAAGAGTCCATGGGCTTTTCTCCTTTTGAACTACTGTTTGGGAGAAGGGAGCAAGGACCTTTAGATTTAATTAGGGAGCACTGGGAGGGGGAAAAGTAGTACAGATGGGACACCCATTGTACCATATGTGCTGGAGCTCAGGGACCGCTTGGAGGCACTAACCCAGACCGTACGGACCAACCTCCAGGTGGCCCAACAACGCCAGCGCCGCTGGTATGATAGGGGAGCCAGAGACCGCAGCTTTCACGTGGGACAGAAAGTTTTGATTTTAAAACCTGTTCGCAATGACAAGCTGCAGGCCATCTGGCAAGGCCCATACCAGGTGGTGGAACAGAGATGTGACACCACCTATGTGATTGGCCCCTGCTCAGGGACAGGGAAGAGACGCATGCTCCACGTGAATATGCTCAAACCCTACCATCAGAGGATAGAGGACGTGGCGGCTGTATGAGCTTCAGCCTCTGAGGATCAGGAGAATCTTCCGCTACCTGACTTATTAGAGCGGGAAGATCAGGCAGAGTCCTCCACAGGTGTTCAGCTGGGGGAGCGGCTAAGTCCTCAGGAGCGTGCCCAGGTATAGGAGTTAATCGCGGCTAAGGGAGCCACTTTCTCCAATTTACCAGGGTACATCCTGCTAGCTACTCACAGAGTTGAGACCCCCGGACAGCTACCTATGTGGCAGACCCCATACCATATCCCGGAAGCATTCAGGGAACATATGAGGAAGGAAATTGAGGAAATGTTGCAGCTAGGGGTTATTGAACATTCCGATAGCCCCTGGGCATCGCCGGTAGTGCTGGTACCCAAGAAGGACGGCACAACACGCTTTTGTGTAGACTACCGGAGGCTAAATGACAAAACAGTGTCTGATGCCTACCCGATGTCCCGGATAGATGAGCTGCTAGACAAAATGGCACGAGGCCTGTACCTTACTACAATAGATTTATGCAAAGGGTACTGGCAGATTCCACTAGCCGAGGATGCCATCCCCAAGTCGGCGTTTGTCACCCCGTTTGGCTTGTATCCATTTCGCGTCATGCCATTCGGGATGAAAAACTCTCCGGCTACCTTTCAACGGATGGTGGATCGGCTACTGGATGGGTTTCAGGAGTATGCATGTGCATACCTGGATGATATCGCCATCTATAGCCAGACCTGGTCAGACCACCTGCGACATATTGGAGCAGTCATTGACCGTATCGGAGAGGCAGGGTTGACGCTAAAGCCCAACAAGTGTCACATAGGGATGGCAGAGGTACAGTACCTGGGGCACCGGGTAGGGAGTGGACAGCAAAAGCCTGAACCAGCAAAAATTGAAGTAGTAGCTAAGTGGCCTACCCCCCAGGCAAAAACCCAAGTGCTAGCCTTCCTGGGTACTGCAGGGTACTACTGAAAACTCGTACCCAATTATAGTGCCCTGGCCAAACATCTGACTGACTTGACCCACAAAAACCTTCCTCGACAGGTCATCTGGGCCCCAGAGTGTGATCAGGCGTTCCAACAACTCAAGACTGCTTTAACCAATGCACCTGTACTTGCTGCTCCTGATCCAACTAAACGATTTCTTGTCCACACAGACGCTTCAATGTTTGGATTGGGAGCAGTGCTGAGCCAAGTTGGAGCAGATGGCGGAGAACATCTCGTGGCTTACTTAAGCCAAAAGTTATTACCCCGTGAAGTGAGCTACGCCGCCATTGAGAAAGAATGCCTGGCCGTGGTGTGGGCCCTCAAAAAGTTGCAGCCTTATTTATATGGACAACCTTTTTCCTTACTCACAGATCACAACCCGTTGATGTGGCTTAACCGTGTGGCGGGGGACAATGCCAGGCTGCTGCGCTGGAGTTTGGCGCTGCAGCCTTTTGACTTCACTATTCATTACCGCCCAGGAAAGCAAAACGGTAACGCCGACGGGTTATCTAGACAGACTGACCTTGAGAAGTGATCTGTGAGTACTCCTCCGGACATCCCCAAGCCGATCCGTTGGGATCAGACTGTGTATGCCGGCTTGGTTCTGGGGGAGCATTGTGGCAAACCTAGCCACTTTAGGTCATATTGCAGAACATTTAAAGGTTGTCTGAAATAGCTGTGTTAACCTGGTGTAAAAATGTATTTGTGTGTTTTAGAATAGAGAGCATGCATAGGCTAACAGCCGTGAATAAAATTGTCAGTTGACTCCTGGAGCCGTGAATAAAATTGTCAGTTGACTCCCTGAACTGTGTTTTGTCCGGTTACTGGGGGATTTAGGATATTGCCTTCTTTTCCAGCGCTTTACTTTGGATTACCTTCTATACCAGCGGAGATCTCGAGATTTAATATTGCAGCTCCGCTACATTCCTGCTGCTGGGAAGCAAGGCAGACTCTCTCATCTGCCCCATCTGGGAGAATAAGCTGTCGCTGGGAGGAAGGACGGCACCTTCGGCTCCCTGTAATACATACTGCCGCTGGGAGGAAGGACGGCACCTTCGGCTCCCTGTGATACATACTGCCGCTGGGGAGGAAGGACAGCACCTTTGGCTCCCTGTGATACATACTGCCGCTGGGGATCTGGGCCGACCACCCAGCATCCCTGTAGGGCCGGTAGAGAGACCGCCGTCCCATCTCCACCTGCCATCTGTGGGTCTTCCCAGGACCAGTCTGTGAGGTCCCTCAACATTTGCGAGTAAGGACCACCTGCTTCCGCACCTGGCAACTCCGGCTGCTGTTGGGGATCTGGGCCGGCTGCCCAGCATCCCGGTGGGCTGGTGGAGAGACCTCGGTCCAATCTCCACCTGCCTGTTGTGGCTCCTCACAGGACCAGTCTATAAGGACCCCTACTTCGGGTTTCTCCGGCCGCCTCAGGGGGAGACGGCTAACCTCCTCGGATGCAGCCTCTACTCGGCTGCTGTAACACTTCTTCCACTGAGCATACTCTCTCTCTTTCGCCAGCCGGAATTCTCGGTCCAGCCTTGTGTTTCACTCGGCCGTGACCTGGTTCCAGATCGCTTGGCGTATCTCCATGGTTACATCATCCCCTTACTGGGCCACTCGCTGCCTCACCTCGGCCAGGACGCCATCTCACCGCTTGCCACCAATTGTAGCGGCACCCCCAGGCATAAAAGGGGTTTAGGAGATATTCCCCTTGGAGATACACAGGCAGCTACCAAAGACACCAATCCGCCGAACAGGAAACCATATGAATGCCGTAAACAGCCGAATAGGAAAAACCATACCAATAGGTTTACACTCCTAGCAGTCGAACTGGAACCGCATACAATAAATCCCCCCAAGAACGAGACAAGGCTCTGTTCCTGCTGAGCCTCCTAGTTTAAATACATCCTAGCAACACCTCTTAACTGCTCACTGAGAACATGTGTTCCCTTTTGAGAAAGATGCAAACTATCTTTTTTGTACAGTTTATTTCCATTCCAAACAGAGCTACCATGAGAAATGAAGCCAAATCCTTGCTCCCGACACCATTCACCAAGCCACAAATTAAAGTCCCTAATACGCATCCGCCTGTCGTTCTGAGTGTTATGCACAGGCAGAACTGCAGAGAATGACCGTGTGGAAGCAACCTGCCGTATATCATTGGCAAAAACACTAAAAACTTCCTCTATCTCTGAAACCTCATTGCAAGCCAAGTCATTTGTCCCTAGATGGACAAGTACATCCAATTCCCCTTCCTGCTTTGCTCGCTTAACAATATTACAAATACGTCTCCTGTCTCTGTGAGCATTACCTCCGGGAAGACATCTCACAAGACCACCATTGTCCAGCTCCACACCTCTTATGATAGAATCCCCCAACAACAACTGCTTTCTATTAGGCCTCACCATAGTCTCCAAGCCTGTCTTCAAACCACCACTACCCCATGAGCCTGTCTCCAAAACACCACTACCCTCAGTGCCTGAGCCTGTCTCCAAAACACCACTACCCTCAGTGCCTGTGTAACCGCAGGTGGTTCCCTTATTTACCACTATAATGTCTTAAAGCATAGAACTTAGCAGGGCTAATCATACAGATATCTTAGCCATAATTTTATATAGTCAGTAAGAGATCCTCTATTTAACATATATAAATAATTGAGAATACAATATAAAATAAAGATTGTCTTGGAAGCAATAGTTTTGTCTTTTTGGATATTTATTATATAAAAATATAAATATAAAATCCATTATAGCAGAGTTTATAAGATTAAATTACATGCTTGCAAATATCATTAATAGGTTAACATACCCTTCTGAACATGTCATCATGTCAGCCTCTCTGTCATTTTAAGATGGAGCAGCGTCTGTCTCCAAGTCTCTCCTCTGTGTCTTAACATTTAAAAGTACACCTATTTATACCTTAGGTGTCTCCATTTTAGAGTTACTGTAGTTCATTTACTTTATTCATTTTAGGACCTCCCTTAATTTGGCAAACATACAAGGCCATAACAGAAGGGTGCATACGTCATGGAAATTTTCCGACTTAGTTCAAGATGGCATCTTAAAGTCTAAATAGGTTATCTGTTGTTTATACTAAGTCGTAAGTGTACAGTCGTGGGAGATTCCCGGATTTGGGGAAGTTCCATTAACTTGGGGTTACCACAGTATATTGTGTACTGCAAGAGTCGTAGTATAGCCTTGAAGCTTGTTTATGCATTATTGTTATTGTAATTCATCTGGGACAAAATGGCGCAAACATATTATGCACTGAGGTTATTGCTTAAAGAAACCGTTATGAAAAACAATATGTTCCATTTCTAACACCTTGTCAGTTTGCAATATCTCTTAAAGACAAAGTACACAGTTTAAGAAATACAACATTTCATTCTAAAACTTGTAATATTTGCATTTGCCCATAACACCTGAGCCTGTCTCCATAACACCATTACACTCTGAAAGTGCAGAAAATGAATTGTGTAGAGCAACAGACCATGCAATATGCCTTTTATCCACAACTCTGTCTACGAGATCCTACAGTAATCCATTTGCCATTCCTGGTACGTCTCTGCGGCAGTGGCTTTGCAGCAGTTCCAGCCTGAGTTTGTTTACCAGATAATTTACAAATCTCAGACTTCAAAAATACAATTTCCTGTCACAATATAGAGAACTGTCTACCGATTAGACAGCATCCAAATCTCAGAAAAGTGAAACGTGAAACAAATGCATAACAACTATTACACTGAACTAAGTCTGCCATTTTTATGAGGTGAATAATTAAAATCAAACAAATCTTAACTTTATTTTTTTTGTCCTCCTAAATAACTCCGTTTATCTCCAGAATATCTCCAATCACACACTTAGAAGCAGCACTTAGATGAAGCAACCAAGCTTCATATAGGGGGCCCTTTCATATGTTAATGGCCAGTAGCCTTGTGTTTCAGTATCATATCCAAAATAAACATCAATACTTTCCCACAGAATAATAAAGCCTTATTTTTATTATATTTAGAAAGGTTTAAGCACAATCTTCTAATCAAGCCTAAACATGATTTGCATAACCTAACCATACGGGAAGGGATTGTGATGTCCGCTATATTGGTTCACAAGTAAGGAGTGTGACATAACTATATGGAATGGAAAAATGGTAACAAATTCATAGATGCAATTATTATTCATGTGGCAAGTACATAAGAGGAGATACAGGGGGTTGTCACTTACAGTTACTATAAGTACACCATATCTCCACCTCTAGGCGAGTCTTGGTAATCCACAGGGTATATATCTAATGATACTGAAGTGTTATTGTACTTGCTTGGGTCCAAAATCTAATTTTGCGTGAGTCACCATCTTCCTTGCCAGAGACCACCTGGGCAGAAGCTTTACTTTGAAAACCTGAGTAAGTGATTAGGACTTCTGTTATTTTATCCCTTTTGTTTTTGTTTTTTTTTAAATCTGTTGTTGGTGTAACTAAATTGATTGTCATCTATATTTTTGTATGTACTGTGACTATTTTTTGCTCATAATAAATATTCCTTTATTAAGTTCTGCCTTTGTCTGGTAAAGAATCACATTACCTGAAGAGACTGAGTGTTTTGCAATTACATAGATATTGTGCCAAGTAATATTTGGTGGATTTTTATTATTGATTTACCTGGGGGACAAAGGCACCCCATTTATAAATTGTCTTGGTGATGACAGTGTTAAAAAAGTAATGTTTATATTATTATGGTTAAGTGTGGGTGGTGTTAAGTGGAATTTTTGTCATTATTTCCGGTCTACTGCAGACAAATAGTGCACTTTAACCCTTTCACCACCACGACTACATCACGAACACTCTTGAATTTGTCACGAACGCACCCTACTTCAGGAGTGTGCTTGACATAGTTTTGGTGATGAAAGGGTTAAAGTTCACTATTTGTCTGCACTAGACCAGAAATAATGACAAAGTTCCCCTTAGCACCACCCACACTTAACCATAATAATATAAATATTACTATTTTAACGTTGCCACCACCAAGACAATTTATAAATGGGGTGCCTTTGTCCCCTAGGTAACTTAATATAAAACCCACCATATACAACTTTGCACAATACATATGCAATTGCAAAACACTCATTAATTAGTCTCTTCAGGTAATGTGATTCTTTACCAGACAAAGGCAGAACTTAAAGGGGCACTAAAGTCACCAGAACAACTACAGCTTAATGTAGTTGTTTTGGTAAGTATATTAATTATATGCAGGCATTTTCATGAAAACCCTGCCTTTTCAGAGAAAAGGCAGTGTTTACATTGCGCCTAGGAGCACCTCCAAGTTGCCAGTCCTCAGATTGCCACCGGAGGTGCTTCCTGGCTCAGTTCTGCACAGTAGGCAGCTCTGCTGTTCAGCGTCTCCACGCTCTGCATGGCGACGCTGAATTTTCCTCATAGAGATGTATTGATTCAGTGCATCTCTATGAGGAGGTGCTGATTGGCCAAAATGGCATTTTGCCCCGGCTGATTTTAGCCAATTTAATGCTTTACCTATGGGGACCTCCTTACTTGTGACCCAATATAGCGGACATCACAATCCCTTCCCATATGATTGGGTTACTAACGCAACTCATGGCTTGATTAGAAGATTGTGCTTGTCCCATTCTAAATAAAATAAAAATAAAGTTTAATTATTAATCTGTGGGTAAGTATTAATGTTTCTCTTGGATATGATACTGGAACACAAGCCTACTGGCCATTAACATATCAAAGGACCCCCAATCTAAGAGGGAATCTAGACATATGGCAAATTAGAGAGTTTGTGTATAATTAAAGGACCACTATATGCACCCAGACCACTTCAGCTTAATGAAGTGGTCTGGGTGCCAGGTCCAGCTAGGGTTAACCCCTTTTTTTTATAAACATAGCAGTTTCAGAGAAACTGCTATGTTTATGTTAGGGTTAATCCAGCCTCCAGTGGCTGTCTCTTGACAGCCGCTAGAGGCGCTTGCGTGCTTCTCACTGGGAAAATCACAGTGAGAAGACGCCAGCGTCCATAGGAAAGCATTGAGAATGCTTTCCTATGGACTGGCTGAATGCGTGCGCGAATCCTGCCGCGCATGCGCATTCAGCCGAAGAGGAGGAGGAGAGCTCCCCGCCCGGTGCTGGAAAAAGAAGTTGAACCCCTTCCTCGCCATCCAGCCCGGCAGGAGGGGGACCCTGAAGGTGGGGGCACCCTCAGGGCACTATAGTGCTAGGAAAACTAGTATGTTTTCCTGGCACTATAGTGGTCCTTTAAACCAGACTTCCAGGCCACTTATGAGTGACTTCCCACACCTTACAGAGTAGCTCTGTTGGGGTCCCAGCCTCAAAGAGGAATTTAGGCTGTAAACCTTCTGCCCTCCTGTAACGGAACCGCTGGCACCCCGACCGGGTACCTTCCGCTGACGGATGCTCCTAGTGCTTTCCGAGGACTCCAAGCACTCTGCCTGACACCATAACCACTGCAGACCCCACGAACCGCCGCAGCTTGGTTGGGGTCTCGCCGTCTCCACCCACTCTGGACCCAGGACCAGGGTCCAGCTTCCAGCAGGTCGGCCTCTCTCCGAATTCCAGAGAGCAGGAACAGGAACAAGCTCTTAGCAGAGCTTAGTGATTATACCCTGGGGAGTATAGTGATTATAGCAATCCCCAGAGTGTCATTTCTCCAATCCCCCAAACATGAGCCGAAACTTCATTAAGGTACAAGATGATCTGACTCCAATGAGCGTTTATTACTCCTTATATACAAGTTTTCAGGTCAGAGGCACACCCCTTGGACCTGGTGGTAAACTGTGACAAAAGGGACACAAACCAATGGGAACACTAATTAACATGATAACACTCTCACATACACAATGAAATCCCTCCTCTCCATCCTGGAGATAATTGGTTTAAGGCACTGCAGTAAACTCAATTATCTCCAGGTACAGAAAATATCTACATTTAACACTAACAGCAAAATACGTAAAAGTACATAAAAATACATAATTCTTATTTTATTACACAGAACCCCCACATTTAACCTATCCCCAGATTGGGCGCTCAGATCCGAGCTCCCAATCTAGGTGAACAGTGCTCAGATCCCATGAACAGAGTAGATTTTCCACGGGGTAAAGCATAGCAAGGGCTGTTGAGAAACCAAGGAGGGACAAAAGCAGTCAGTTCCAACTGGTTTGGCAGTGTGCCTGGGACAACGCCCTGCTGGAGAACAATAGACAGGAAACGGGGGAGGGGAAGAAACACACCTTCCCATGGATTCAAATGGGAAGAAACTGTCTTTAGAAGCCAATAAGCCCCAAATAGTCTTTTTAAATGGCAATACACCCCAGGGCCATAGTCATGAGGAAGGAGGCTGGCAATCAGGCTCCTCCAAAAGCCGGGGGCAAAGGGCAGCTTGTCACCTAACAATCCAGGGACAAAATGCATTTCATCACACCTCCCATACAATCAAATTAACCCCTTTTGGAATCGACAATATCACCTCTACCAAGCAGTCAGTTTATCTATGCACTACACAAATTACAATAAATCAAAATATTCCATAGTGCAACAATGAATTATCCACCCTTGCCGTGACACTGTGTGCATGCCTGTAAGGGAAAGCCTAGATCTCCTCTCCTTACCTGCCACACTCTCTCTCTTTTTTTCTTTTTTTTTAACGTGGCTTTTATTATTTCAAAAAAGATACAAGTTACATTTTAAAATAAAATAAAGGTATCGTAAAAAAGGTTTGGAGTAACAGTTAACTCTTTTACATACTTTACTTTAAGGTTTTTTATTTTTTTGTAATATTTTATTAATGATGCTGATTAGGTTTGTTTTCTTTCACAGGTAATATTTACCCCGTAATACATTTAAAAGCTTTTGCTGTGATATGGCTAGCCCAAAAACAGCTGAAAATGGAAAGACCGAAAGTGCAAAAAAACCCCACAGTGATCATGGTAAAATGACTAAAAAAAAATCATCTAAGGTAGACTGTAATAAAATAGCGACCACTCAGAGGCCTGCATGTATGGAAGCTGAGATTGGTTTTCCTAAATTCCCAAAGTATCACAAAGCAAATAAACGGTATAAATGCCCAGATTGTGGGAAATGGTTTTCTAATGGCTCACATTTTGAACAGCACCAGAAAACCCATTCAGGAGAGACTTTGTATACATGCTACGAATGTGGAAAACAATTTTCCCGGAAGAGTAAACTTGACCTGCACCAGAAAACACACACAAGACAGTTTAAAGCTACAGTGAAGTCAAAATCATTGAAGAGGAGCAAACTAAACCTGGAATGACCTGACTGAACTCAGGATTGTTGTAATTAAATTTTTGATTCAATTAAAGTATTTTTTTCATAATACTCTGGTTAATTCTATGAGCTTAATTTGGTGTAATATAAATGAGCCTGCTCTTAGTCATCAACACACTTGTTGCTGATAAATCTCTCTAGAGATGTTACAGGTCTAAAGAAGTTGCCATTCGTGGAAAGTTGGATTATGCATGCTTGAAAATTTAAGCACAATGCAACGTCACTGACATCCTACGGCGCATGGCAACAGTGGACGCACATTATCCTGTGGATGCCTGGCAATGAGCATTGCATAGACACTAGCTTAGGGTATGTCTGCAGTTTCTTCCCACTAAACTCCCATCAGTAGAAAGGACAGTAGACCTCCAGCTAGTAAAAGCTACAGCACAGAATTTGCATTTCCATGTGTGGCTGGGGAAAATAACAGGTTCTCCACCTGCTGGCTAACAAAAACCATCGCGAATATTTGGTAGTAAGTATTTTACTGGGAATAGGCTGCTGTTGCCATTTAAAAGACATATGTGCACCTCCTTATTGTCAGCAGTAGTTAAAGGAGCACTATAGTGTCAGGAACACAAACGTATTCCGGAACCTATAGTGTTAAAGGGATTCTCCAGTGCCAGGAAAACAAACCCGTTTTCCTGGCACTGCAGAATCCTGCAGTGCCCCTCTCCCACACCCATTCCCATGTTGCTGAAGGGGTTAAAACCTCTTAAGTGACTTACCTGAATCCAGCGCCGATGTCCCTCGGCGCTAGGTCAGGCTCTGCCTGTTTTTGTGTAAGGGATAGAAAGCAGTGTGTGTTTGTGTGTAAGGGATGCATTGTGTGAGTCTGTGTTTGTATGTGTAAGGGATGCAAGGTGTGTTTCTGTAATAGATGCACTGTGTTTCTGTGTATGTATAGGAAAGCATTGTGTGTGTGTGTGTGTGTGTAGTGTGAAAGAGAGAAGTTGTGGGGTAGGATAGGCACTGAGTCCTACCAGCCCCTTTGTGCTTCTCTTTCCCCCCTTCTTCAGCCGCTCTCCCCTCTTGTCTCTTACTGCTTACCCCTCCTGACCCTTAGTGATCTCCCTACCCCCTTTCCCATAGTGCTCTCCCCTCCTGTCTCCTAGTGCTCTCTCCTTCCGTATCTCCAGTCCCTTGGTGCTTTCCCCATCCTTTAGTGCTCTCTCCCCACCACCCCCCATGGGAAAGCATTGGATTGGCTAAAAATCGTCAATTCTGATTATTCCACCAAGGGGGTGGGGCCGTCAGACCCGCACGGTGCTGGAAATAAGTTTTTTTATTAACTTTTAAGGGGTAGGGGCAAGCCTCCTAAATAGTGGGTTTTGCACTATAGGGTCAGGAATATATGTTTGCGTTCCTGACCCTATAGTGTTCCTTTAAGAATAATTCCCTTCTTTGGCATACCAGATTAGTCTAGAGCAGCGTTTCCCAATTGGTGTTCCGCAGAACACAAATAGGGTTCTGACAAAATTTCAGAAAACAAAATGGCCTCTCGCACAGCAGTGATGCCGGAGCCCGAATATGACATCACTCTGGCTCCAGCATCACTAAGAGGTGCGTGGGGGATCTGAGCAGGAAGATCACTGCTCCCTGTACGCCCGCACGCCAGACGCTCAGCAGCCCCACTGGACCCCAGGGACCGCACGCCCAGCCGCTCAGCAGCCCCACTGGACCCCAGGGACCGCACGTCCAACCCATCAACCCCACTGGATCACAGGGACATAGACTCCATGCCAGCACTCCGAAAGGTAGGGGCTGGGTGGAGTAACATTTTTTTTTTTAAATAATACATTGTATGTGTTTGTGTGTCTGTCAAATAGTATATGTGTGCTTGTCCGTGAGAGTGTATATGTGCTTGTATGTATGTCTGTCAAGTAGTATGTGTGTTTGTCAGTGAGAGTGTGTGTATCTGTGTGTCAAGGTTTGTGTGTGTGTATTGGGGTGTGTGTGTATGTGCCAGTATATATCAGTGTGTGTGTCTCTGTGGGTGCAAGTGTGTGTGTATATGTCAGTGTGTGTATTTGTGAGTCAAGATGTGTGCATCTGAGTATGTATGTTTATCTGAGTGTGTGTCCACGATGTTTATACACCATATCAAAGGGTTCCACAGGAAAAATAATTGAGTAAAAGAGATTTTGAATGTTGCTGATCTCTGACTCTAGTTTGTGCTATGTTTCTGATTTTACTTGTTCTTATGTAGTATAGCTGTGTAAAAGACTATCCCTGCTTGATAATAGGTCTCAGAATCTGGGAATCTCTTCCTGATATTATTGGAGAGTAACAAGTTTTTAATCCTGTTTTTTTTTTTCCCCTCCACATAAAGTTAGAGCTTTTGATCATAGCTAGCCATGGAGTTGAGATAATTAGTGGTAGCATTCTTAACACAGAGAATCTATTCAGGGAGTACAAAGGACTTTAAGATGTTAACTCTCCGCCACCATGAGACTTCTACCCGACTCCAATCATTGAGATCTTTATTTGTATCTCTTAAAAGGTGTAAAATATTATTGTCCATTATTCTGTCAAGGTCACCACAAATCTTAATCCCTGAGTATGTGAAGACTTTAGGATGATACAAATTGTATTCTTGTTGAATTCTGTTTTTTTTCTGTTGTTGACATATTTGTTTATATGTTGTTGATTGTGACCTATTCAGTTTGTAATTAGAGATCTTACTATATACTTAGATTTTTTTTTATAACTTGTGGAAGAGAAAGAGTAGGATCTGATACGTACAAGAATGTGTCATCCGCTAATAAAGATAATTGTACATTGCCCCGGGGGAACATATATCCACCAACCTGTTTTTTTTCCCCTTGATTTGGCAGCCACTTTTTCGATTGTTAAAATATATAGTATTGGGGATAGGGGACAGCCCTGTCTCGTCCCGTTTTTTAGCTCAAACCAAGGATAACATATACTATGACCAATGGTCCTGGCCACTGGAGCATAGTGTAATGACATCGCCTCCTTTTGTAACCTTCCTGATAGGCCAAAGGCTCCAAGCACTTTCTTCATGAAGCCCCAGCTGATCCTGTCAAAAGCCTTTTCGTCATCAAGAGACAGAACCAGCAGACGCCTCTTTTTCTGGTGTGCAAGATCGATGGTATCTATCAGCCTCCTAATATTATTACTGGCCATTCTTTCTGGTACAAATACAATCTGATTGGGGTGTATAAGATTTGATAAGACCATTTTTATTCTCTCTGCAATAACGGAGGCGAACAACATCACATTCAAGAGACTCACAGAATTGTGTTAGGTAAATAAACGCTGATAAGGGTGAACACCTTGTCGTTGATAGTAGGGATCGACCGATATTGATTTTTCAGAGCCGATACCGATACCGATATTCTGTGAACTTTCAGGCCGATAGCCGATATAATTTGCCGATATTCTGTACATTTACCATTTTGGAAAATAAAAACTATTTCTAAAGGTAAATGCACAAAATAGACATGCCACGTGTAGTGGATGCAGTGTGACAGGGGAGCTGTGTGTGTTTGTGTAGTGTGTGTGTAGTGGATGCAGTGTGTGTTTGTGTAGTGTGTGTGTAGTGGATGCAGTTTGTGTAGTGTGTGTGTTATGGATGCAGTGTGTGTTTGTGTAGTGTGTGTGTTATGGATGCAGTGTGTGTTTGTGTAGTGTGTGTGGAGGATGCAATGTGTGTTTGTGTAGTGGATGCAGTGTGTATGTGTCTAGTGTGTGTAGTGGATGCAGTGTGTATGTGTCTAGTGTGTGTAGTGGATGCAGTGTGTATGTCTAGTGTGTGTAGTGGATGCAGTGTGTATTTGTCTAGTGTGTGTAGTGGATGCAGTGTGTATTTGTCTAGTGTGTGTAGTGGATGCAGTGTGTATTTGTCTAGTGTGTGTAGTGGATGCAGTGTGTATTTGTCTAGTGTGTATATAATGAAAGCAGAGTGTATTAGTGTAGTGTGTGGGTAGTGTGCGTAAAGTGAATGCTGTATATACTAAATGCAAAGTGTGTGTGTATATAATGAATGCAGAATGTGTGTGTATTTGTGTAGTGTGTGTATAGTGAATGTAGTGTGTTTATATAATGCAGAGTGTGTTTGTATAGTGTATGTATATAATGCAGTGTGTTTGTGTAGTGTGCATTATATAAACACACTACACAAACACACAGCATTATATACACACACTACACAAACACTGCATTATATAAACACACTACACAAACACACACACTGCATTATATACACACTTCACAAACACACACTGCACAAACACACTACATAAACACACACCGAATTATATAAACACACTACACAACCACACTGCATTATATACCCACACTACACAAACACACACTGCATTATATACCCACACTACACAAACACACACTGCATTATATACACACACTGACTGAACAAACACACACTGCATTATATACACACACTGAACAAACACACACTACACACACAAACACACACTGCATTATATACACACACTGAACAAACACACACTGCATTATATACACACACTGAACAAACACACACTGCATTATATACACACACTGAACAAACACACACTGCATTATATACACACTCTGAACAAACACACACTGCATTATATACACACACTGAACAAACACACACTGCATTATATACACAGTGTGTTTGTGTAGTGTATGTGTATATAATGCAGTGTGTGAGGGGGCATTTTTTATTAAATTATTTAAAAAAAATTATATTTACTTTATTATTTATTTTTGTTGTCCCCCCTCCCTGCTTGTTACCTGGCCAGGGAGGGGGGATATGACAGTTCCTGGTGGTCCAGTGGCATTGGCTGAGCTGGGGGGGGCGGAGAGCAAGTGCTTACTCACTTCCCAGCAGCTCCTCCAGCTCCCCAGTGCAACTCTCGCGGCCAGCGTGTCGCGCGGAGCGTTGCCATGGTGATCCATGGCAACGCTCTGACGGCCGCGGGTCTCGCGAGAGTTGCACTGGGGAGCTGGAGGAGCTGCTGGGAGGTGAGTAAGCGCTTGCTCTCCGCCCCCCCAGGACCGCCGGGCTTGTAATGAGCCCGGCGGTCCCAGGAGGTATTATCGGCAATATCGGTATCTGAATTGGCCGATACCGATATTGCCGAGAATACCGAATATCGGCCGATTATATCGGTAAAACCGATAATCGGTCGATCCCTAGTTGATAGTGCAAACTAATATTAAAAATCTTTCCTCGGCATCTAGATCTTGGTGTTTTATTTCAATTTGTAGAGACCTTGAAAAAAAAAATTCGGCATTTCTTTTCTAGAGGCACTAAATACTACAGGGAAGTCTCTTCTGTACTATCTTTTATCATCCAATTGTCGCCAATGAGTCTCCTGAACGAAGGCAATCTTAATTTTTCTTTCTGTAAATACTCATTTTAAGGCCCATCATTGTTGTGGAATATTAAGACCTATGTTTATAGAAGCTATTCTAATAATTACTATATTTCTTTTTAACCCCCATGCAGACTGGGGGGCTTCCAAGGACCAATCCGTTTACAAAAACAGCAATCGGCATACATAAAAAAAATATTACTTGACAAACCACATAATTGGACATTACATGCTTCCCACATATAGAAGGCACAATCTAAAGGCCTTCCTATTGTGTGTCACAACTAAACACACACCAAGTTCTACTAAGAAGTTATGGCGGATGTGTTTTGGTCCGGCATGTAAATATAACCGTAATCATATAATCATTATCTGCCATAAAACTTTTATTGTCTCCTTTAATAGGGAGAGCAGTAGAAGGAAGGAAAAATATTAGAGTAAGTAAAAGAGGAGAAGGGAAGGAAACAAAATATAAAAATACTACCATTAATATTACCTTTCAGAAAGCATAGGTCTCCTTATATTAGTGCTCAACTGAGAATCCTCAATTATAACAAAGTGAAAAAAAAATTCAACACAAAGGAGGGGGCCATATTCCATGTGCTTATTGCTCTACCTTAAATCAGTCTTTATCAGTAAATGAACACCTTTAATAAAAACATAACATACAATTGTATTTTGACCTGTAGGTGAAAAGTAGCTTGCTTACAATAAGCAACGAGTGTGTGTGTGTGTGTATATATATATATATATATATATGTGTGTATATATATATTTGTAGTCGGAACTTAATTCGTATATGAAAATAGAGAAATGGGGGAGAAAGTTGGTAGTGGTGTGCCGATACCAACGTACAGGTAGGCCTGTAATAAAGAGGGCAAAAGATATTGCAGAAAACACACTTTATTCAAAATTTATTGCAATGCTAGACATTTAGGTTTTCCTGAGTGCTTCTCAGGAGGTGAAGTAACGTGCTGTAAACAGAGGATTCTATCTGCCCGGTCTTTGAAGTTTAGGTGGGAGACCGAAGTAGTGGATAGAATTAAGTCGAGTATATTTAACCAGGGGAACCAGAGGTTCTCTGTAGAAACAGAGAAATTGTAGTTGGGTAGTTGTATGGTTGGTTTGGATGAGTGTCGAGACATAACGTAGTGGTTACCGTGTATGGTTGTGACTGATAGTTTTAAACAGGAGCTGACATCCATATATGAACCACAGTGAACTCTTGGGATCTGTGGAAGCCGTTAAGTGCGATGTAAATTGCTACTAGATGGGTGAGTGATATGTGCTAATTTTAAGTGTAGGTGGCTGAAAAGAAGAGGCAAAAGCCACCATGGTCTCGAATGAGTTGTCATAAACTTGAAATTCCCTGCCCAATACGTGTAACTCAGTTACAGCCCTGTAGTAAGCTGTTTTGGTGTTGAGAGACAGAGTGTATCATGATAGAAACCGTGCGTGGGTCAATAATCTAGTTAATCCATAATTAACTCTGGAAAAGTAGGTATTCTGGATGGGAGCTGGTTGGCGAAGGGGTGCACCTTGTAGAAAGCCTGAAAGTTTGATCGGGACAACGCGTCAGCTGCCGTATTATGGATGCCTGGGATGTGTTCACAAACTAGATAAAATTGTAGTTTGGCGGCCAGCCATGTCAATCTCCCTATTAACCGCATAATGGTCAAGGAGCAAGAGCGCCCTTTATGATATCGCAAGCCGCCAAATTGTCTGGGAAACACTTGACTGCCTTACCGGCCCACAGATGACCCCAAGTATGTGCTGCTGCTACAATGGGATAGACCTCGAAAAGGGCTGAAGTTTCCCTGAAGGCTGGTAAGGCAAGTGCCTCTTGAGGCCAGACGTCCCTGAACCAGTGGTTAACAAAGATTTCAGCGAACCCTGAGTGGGCTGCTGCATCAGTACAAATAACAGGAGAGTGCTCGGTCAGTAGGGGAGTGAACATGGAGATGCCATTCCACTCTGCTAGGAAGTGCTTCCACATAATTAAATCGGCTAAGGCTGGCGGGTTAAAGGACCACTATAGTGCCAGGAAAACATACTCGTTTTCCTGGCACTATAGTGCCCTGAAGGGTGCCCCCACCCTCAGGGTCTCCCTCAAGCTGGACTCTGGAGAGATGAAGGGGTTAAAATCTTACCTTTCTCCAGTGCCGGGCGGGAGCTTTCCTCCTCCTCCTTCCTAGCGACGTCATAGGCTGAATGTGCATGCGCGGCAGGAGCCGCACGCGCATTCAGCCAGTCCATAGGAAAGCATTCACAATGCTTTCCTATGGACGCTGGCGTCTTCTCTCTGTGATTTTTACAATGAGAAGCACGCAAGCGCCTCTAGCGGCTGTCAATGAGACAGCCTCTAGAGGTTGGGTTAACCCTCAGTGTAAACATAGCCGTTTCCAGGCACCCAGACCACTTCATTAAGCTTTAAGGACTATGGTGCCATCATCAGGCAGAGTAGCCTGGAGATGAAGGATCTCCCTTGTGGAATGATATGCATCGCAAAATTGAGGTATCCCAGTAGAGACTGGAGATCCCTCTGAGAACCAGTACCTTTCTAGAGGAACTGGTGCAATTCCAGTCTAATGCGTACCAATTTCACATCGGGGAGACACGCCTGCATGGACACTGAGTCAAGTGAGATCACCAGAAATGCCAACTGTGTAATGGGGCCTATTTTGTATGTGGACAGTGGGACACCTAGTGCAGAAAACAGTGCAGTGGTGCTAATGATACTACGTGGGGTGAGGGATCCTGCCTCGACCAGTAAAAAAATCGTCTAAATAGTGTATGACCGTGGGGCATCTGACTGTATTCAGGAGCAGCCAACAAAGTGTTTCTGCAAATATATCGAACAGCTTCGGGCTGCTCCTGGAGTCGAAAGTGAGCCTGGTGGCGAAGTAATAATTATCCCTCCATTTGATGCCGTGGATGTGCCAGAGAGACAGATGGATTGGTAGTAATTTGAAAGCGTTAGTTATGTCCGTCTTACTGAGCCCGGCTTGTTTGCCAGCCAGTAGTATAGCTCGTATGGCATGATCCACGGAGGCATAATGAAGAGAGAATTCTTCAGCCAGTATTAATGAATTTTAACTAGGGTTTTTTGAAGAATGAGGTGCTGACAAATCGATAATCAAACGTTGTTTTTTTTATTAGATGTGTTGTTGGTAACCACTCTGATAGGGTTCGTGCGCCATGAAGAAAAAGGAGGGTGTGAAAAAGGGCCGACCATGAAGCCTGATGTCGTCTCTCTATGTAGTAATAGTCAACGGTGGATGGGTCGATGGTAGCAGAGAGTAGGTTAGGACATTGCAGTGTACCTGTTGGGAGTGCTACTAACCCTGTGTGGAAACCCTCAGAAAACCCAGATAATCAAATATTGAACCAGGTGAGGGAAGGGGTGGGTGCGTAAATGGTAAGCCAAGGTGTCTATGTTTACTTCCGTCAGTGATTTCCTAGGGGAAAGCTTGGAAGGGCACCTGTCTTTTGAATATGACCTGAAGCAGATGGCGCAAATATGCAACAACCTGCATGCATTGTAGTTACATGCTCCGGCGTTGAAGTCGTTGTATATCTGTGCTTTGCCCAGGAATATTACTGGTCTGCCCAGCTTATCTCTCTGTCCCCTGTGCTGACTGACGGAGAGGCTGGAGGATGAGTAGGAAGTGGAGGGCTTAGATATAGGGTGTTCTGCTATGTATGGACATAAGTTGGAGGAATGTAATGTAGCGGAGCAAACTGCACAAGATTGAGGTCTCAAGCTGGCAAAATGCCTGCAGAAAAGCTCTGTGTCCAACTGACTCCAATCGATGCGAGTGTTGGACTGGGCCAGAGCCGCTGCTGCCTTAGATGAAATTGCTCTATGGTAATCATAAAAGGCGAAACACCTGAGCGGCGGCCCTAAATAAAAATTTAACACCCCCACCCAGGTAACTAGGTGTCCCCAAACCCCTAGTCACCCCCCCCCCTCAAAAAAAAAATTAACCCCTACCTACCCCTCACCCTAAAAATAATGAGGGGGGAACTTTAACTAAGTACCTGTAAAAATAAAATAAAACTTACCATTTGATGTTTTCTTTCTTTTAAAATCTTCGTTTTTCAGCCCCAAAAAAGGCCAAATAAAAATCCATAATAACCGACGCACTTAAACAAAAAAAGAGTGCAAAAAAAAAAATCTATCTTCACCCATGGAGGGCTCCGCGCAGACTGAGCTCTGCAGGGTAGGGGAAGGCTTATAAAGCCTTGCTCCGCCCTGCAATTAGGCTCAGAGCACTCCGATTGGTCGGTTTAAGCCATCAAATCAGAGTGCTCTGACAGGTAAATGAAGTCTCTACATTTACCTGTCACAGCACTCTGGTTGGCTTGAAATCCACCAATCAGAGTGCTCTGTGTCATTTTACACAGCATGGGAAAGTTCTTTGGAATTTTCCCACGCTGTGTAATTTGAATCATAACACTCTGATTGGTGGATTAGGTAACCAATCAGTGTTATGAGTCAAATTACACAGCGTGGGAAAATTCCAAAGAACTTTCCCATGCTGTGCAAAATGACACAAAGCACTCTGGTGGATTTCAAGCCAACCGGTTTAAGTGCGTCGGTTATTATGGACTTTTATTTGGCCTTTTTTGGAAGATTTTAGAAGAAAGAAAACATCAAATGGTAAGTTTTATTTTATTTTTACAATTACTTAAAGGCCCCACATCAATATTTTTAGGGTGAGGGGGGTAGGTATGGGTTAGTTTTTCTTTTTTTTTTGGAGGGTAGGAGTGACTAGGGATTTGGGGACCCCTAGTCATCTAGGTGGGGGGGTTAAATTTTTATTTAGGGCCCCCACCCACCGCTCAGGGGTGGGGGCCAGGGGGGAGGACATTAGGTCCCCCCCTCTTATTCTAATTTAGGGCCCCCACCTGCCACTCAGGGGTGGGGACTGGGGGGAGGACAATAGGTCCCCGCCTTATTGGTATTTAGGGCCCCCACCCACCGCTCGGAGGTGGGGGCCGGGGAGGAGGACAATAGGTCCCCCCTTATTCGAATTTAGGGCCCCCACCCACCGCTCATGGGTGGGGCCGGGGGGAGGACAATAGGTCCCCCCTTATTTTACTTTAGGGCCCCCACCCACCGCTCGGAGGTGGGGGCCGGGAGGGAGGACAATAGGTCCCCCCTTATTCGAATTTAGGGCCCCCACCCACCGCTCATGGGTGGGGCCGGGGGGAGGACAATAGGTCCCCCCTTATTTTACTTTAGGGCCCCCACCCGCCATTCAGGGGTGGGGGCTCAGGAGGGGGGGACTTTAAAAAAATTTTTTTTAACAATGAGCAGCGGTATAGCGAGTAGGGGCATAATTTACTAATACTAAGTAATCTGCCTGTGTGTGTGTGTGGCTGTCTGCCTGTGTGTGTGTTTGTGTGGCTGTGTGTGTGTGTGTGTGTGTGTATGGCCGCCTGCCTGTGTGTGTATGGCAGTCTGCCTCTGTGTGTGTGTGTGTATGGCCATCTGCCTGTGTGTGTTTGTGTGTGACTGCCTGCCTCTGAATGTGACTGTCTACCTCGATGCGACTGTCTGCCTGTGTGTGCGACTGTCTGCCTGTGTGTGTCACTGCTTGCCTGTGTGTGTGTGTATGGCCATCTGCCTGTGTGTGTGTGACTGTCTGCCTGTGTGTGTGGCTTTCTGCCTGTGTGTGTGTGGCTGTGTGTTTGTGTGTGACTGTCTGCATGTAAGTATGTGTGTGTAAGACTGTATGTGTGGCTGTCTGCCTGTAATTGTGTGTGTGTGTTTATCTACCTGTAACTGTGCATGTGTGTTACTGCCTGTACCTGTGTGTTTCTGCCTGATCCTGTGTATGTGACTATCTGCCTGTGACTATGGGCATGTGGTGTCTATGATAGTGTACATGTATAACTGTGTGCATCTGACTGTGGGACTGTGTGCACATAACTCTGCAAAAATATACACCTGCATTCACACACAGGCCTAAATGCATATTTTTATATGAATTAAATACCCATCACACGCTGGCTGTGTGTGATGGGTATTTAATTCAGATAAACCCAGCACAAATATCACATACAACCAATACACGCATATCACACACAGTAAATACACCCATCACAGATATCAAACACAGCCAACACATAGCATACATATCACACACAGTCATCACACCCATCACATACACAGACAATACAAACATTACATCATACATGGATGATGGGGTGGGGGGGTGCTGTGAAGATTTTTCGCGCAGGGTGCCTAAAGGCCTAAGGCCGGCCCTGCTCATAATGTCCCATTCTGGTGTTGAACGCCGTTTTCCACTCATGTCCCTCCTTAATTCTGACTAGGTTATATGCACTCCTTAGGTCAAGTTTGGTGAATACTCTGGCACCTTTTAACCTGTCAAATAGTTCAGAAAGAAGGGGTATTGGATAGGCGTTCTTAATTGTTTATTTTATTTAGACCCCTATAATCGATGCAACGGCGTAGGTCTCCTTCTTTTTTAGAGACGAAGAAGAACCCAGCCCTAGCAGGTGAAGAGGATCTCCGTATGTGGCCCTTTCTTAAAGCATCTTTTATATACTCCTCGAAGCTGAGAGTTTCTTGAGACAGCGCATAAACTCCCCCTTTTGGAGGCATAGTGCCTGGTAGCAAAGTTATGGCACAGTAATAGGGTCTATGCGGTGGTAATACCTCTGACTGCACCTTATTAAAAACTTCCTTTAACTCTAAATACTGCGGTGCAGTAGGTACATTGATTGTACCAACACGTTGTGGCATATGGTGTTCACAATGACTTTTGAAATTCTCTCCCTAACCCATAATTTTGGATTAAAAGCCAAATCCGGTAATACAGGGACAAAACTTTATTTGCTTATGATAGCATAAAATGGAATCTCCCAAATGCACTAACGCGTTTCGACCGTGATGGTCTTTGAGACAGGCAATATTTGTACGCGTTAGTGCATTTGGGAGATTCCATTTTATGCTATCATAAGCAAATAAAGTTTTGTTCCTGTATTACCTGATTTGGCTTTTAATCCAAAATACAAGGGAATTGTTACAGTGATCAATCAAACCTGCTTTTTCCAGCATCGTGGTCTCCAAGAATATTTCAAAAGGCGCTTATAGTCTGAGCCACTATCTAAGGCTCAGTACCACGTGAGTGGGCAATTTTATATCTGTTTTTACATTTGTTTATTTTATACAGGCTATACTATGTTCTTTATGTTTTATTTTTAGGACATTTCATACATATGGTAATATTGCCTGTTTTTTACATTTGTTTTATACTGGGTGTATAGAGTTTGCTCTCACTAAACCATTTATTTCATTTTATTATAGATTTCTTGTGTGATTTGGAGTGATTCACACTTGGTGATTTGAGCACTTTTATCAATTTTCTCCCTTTCCTAATATTGTGTTTTACATGTACCTACATATGCCTTGTGGCAATCTTGGCCTGCTAAACTTTTATTTTACTGGAATTGCATCACATTCCCCCCTTTGATGCTTCTGATTTAAAATAATTCCAGATGCATCACCAATCATAGTTTGCTTACACCTCAAGTTGCCATAAACCAGACTAGACTTTGCGATCCTCTAAAGATACAAACCCCTCAACATTCCTCTTCCTGCATGTATTCTCCTTGATCTAGAGCTTCATACCTGCAAACAGCCATTACCTGTGCTGCGGCCTTTCTTTCTGCTATACTTTCTATAATGCTCTGCATAGATCTAATTACCAAAGGAATCAGACATGGCAGAAGGAGACACAACATCAAAATCAGTATGACTCCACCTACCAATGCCTTGATTCCTCCAAACTGCTTATACCAACTACCAAACCAACTACTCAGATTATACCCTTTCCATACCTGAGTAGGTACATGTGCTAGCTTAACCATATGGCTAGTAAGCTCAGCTATTGCTTGCCCTTCATCATCTATTTGAAGACAACAATTGCTTAGATTAAACTTCCCACATACACCTCCCTCTACTGCCAATAGGTAATCCAAAGCTAATCTATTCTGGTAGATGGCTGTCCTCATCCTAGTGTTATGCTTCGCTAGGAGATTGAGCGCTTGTGATGTTTCATTGGTAACTATCTCAACTACTGCTTGCAATCTTATAATACGATTAAGCATATATATTGGGGTTCTGTATCCATAAGTACTATCCTCTGCCCACGTAGCTGGCCCATAATAATCTATAATACGCTGGGGAGGCCACTCATCATCTTCCCAGGTACCTATCTCTAGGGGTGCCCTTTTCTTCCTATGATTTACATCATATACTTTAACTCCCAAAGTCTCTCCTGTTTCAATTGGCAACAAGAAGAAGGATGGTTTGAGCATACCCAATACACATGCCCCTTCCCAGTCCTGTGGTAACTCCGAATATGCTTTCTTACCACAAATCCAGTACAAATTTGCTGGGGCTTTCCAACTAGATGTAGCAGATAGGTCAAACCATACATCCTTTAAATTGGTATAATTTGCAAACGGATTAGACGGTTCTGAGACATTTGAAGCTGACCACCAAATAGTATCCTTTGTATCGTCATTATAGGCTTTCTGCCCTAAACAAGTCAATTCTCCTACAGATGTATTAAACATTATTCCTTTCCTTGCTATACAAACATAACCTATAATGGAGGTCTTTAATCGCCACTCAGATTTACCTCTAACACTCACTTGATAATCAGATTGAGAAGATATTAGTTGTTCAACTGTCTCAGAACCAGAATACATTACCTCCTTTGCTTCCCAAGGCCACTGGTCTCCCATATTAGTACCTCCACACACATAGCAGTTGGTTACATTAAAACTACCAGCAATGCTCTCAGCTAGGTCTATGAATAAGTTTTTGGCATTATGGGGAACCTTATCTTCCACACTCATCTCCTCATAAAAAGAATGGAAAACCTGATGAGTCTGGGGGGCCACTGTATCTGTCTCTATTCCTATGTATAATATCGTCCCAGGATCCAAACCTGTTCCATATATTTGGAACCCAAATAGATTCCCAAACTTATCTATAAATAGCTCTGGGTCCTTGATAAGTATATGGACTGGGTTACACTCCATAGACTTACAATATGGCTTGGTAGGCAATCTAGTGATAATCATATCCTTATCTACTGTCTGTCCCCAGGTTGCCCATCCCACACAGGACCAATACGGACAATAATTGTAGTCTTTATTTGGGCAGTTTGGATCTATATACTTATGCTTATTACTAGGACAAATATACTTATCATTAGACCCATACGTTCTTTCCCATTTAAGACCACCACATACATTCCATGGCTTCCTACTACCTGATATCGCCTTACATGCATCAAATAGCAAAACACCTGGAGAATGTACGGTTTCTAGTACAGTCTTATTTATCAGGTTCCCCTGTGCGTTCTCATTCCGAATAGTCAACCAAATTGTACGGGGCTGATACTCAGGATTAAAACACCTAGGTTCTCCTGCTCCTATATGGCATACACTATAATCTGTACCTAGGTATCTAGACTTTGATACATGTCCTGTGCACTCATATTGCGAATGCCAAATAAGGGTCTGGGAAATATGATTGCCTGTTTTCCTAGTCTTAATGCAAACCTCGCAGCCTGGTGTGTCGGTACCTCTACCTTCCTGAATAATTAAAAACACACATATATACATCATCAAACACATTACTCCTGACATCTTCTTCCTAATTCTTCGACCGTGCGACGGCACCTCAGCTTCCAGGCGTGTGAGGGCTGCAGGGAATGGAGTCCTTCTGATCCTCACTGTTCTTCACAGAGGATTCCTCTGGCTTAAACGTTGGTAGGTGGTCAGGCTTTATTGTGGCCGTCAAAACACCTACTTGTAGATCTTTGTTGATGTTCCCTTGTAACAATACTCTTCGCAAAAACCACTTTTAATCTAACTGGGTCACTCTCTTCAACCGGATCTTGCAGGGATTCTCAGGATCTTGAGTAGCTTGCCAAGAATCTGCTGCTGGTTTAACCCTGGAGTGATGAATCCACGGAGTCACCTCTGCCACCTTTATAGCTGTTGGAGTAGACAAAAGAACAGCATAAGGACCCCTCCACTTTGGCCCCAACGGTACACTGTTCCACTCCTTTATCCACACTTGATCTCCTGGATGGTCAGAATGAACAGGTGGATATATGTTCACAGGTAACCTATCTTGTATCCATTTCTGTACTTCCAACATAGTTCTACCCAACTCTACAACCTGCTGCCGAGTAATTCCTTCTTTCACATAGCTACTTCTATCCGTATAATACTGTACATCCGGGTCCTGAATGGGAAAGTCATGAAGGTCCGGTTGGCTTGAAAAACACCTCATCCATTATCTCCAAACAATCATGTTTACTTTCATTACGTTGTGGCAAAAGGGTAGCTGGATTCAGGGTATTAACAGTTTCACATAGCATGGCTTGATATTTAGTCATTCGGCTATTACTGAACCAATGATTACCTTTGTAATCCAATAGAGTCTGTACTGCATGAGGTACTCACACGTGGAGTTCCTGTCCCAGTGTAAGCTTGTCAGCTTCTGCTACCAACAGGGCAGCGGCGGCCACTGCTCGCAGACAAGGTGGAAGACCACTAACCACTGCATCCAACTGTTTGGACATGTAAGCTACAGGTCTTTGCCATGATCCCAAATATTAAGTTAATACTCCCACAGCCATTCTTCTTTGCTCATGTACATACAGATAGAAAGGACGTGTATGATCAGGTAGACCTAGGGCTGGGGCACTCATTAGTGCTTTCTTGATATCCTCAAATGCCTTCTGCTGTTCAGTAGTCCATAGGAAGGGGTCATGTTCTGTGCCTTTTATAGCTCCATATAAGGGTTTCGCCAATATCGCGTAATTAGGAATCCATATCCTGCAGAATCCTGCTGCTCCTAAGAATTCTCGCACCTGTCTTCTATTCTTAAGTATCGGTATCTGACATACCGCTTCTTTCCTTTCGGGTCCCATTATCCTTTGACCTTCAGGGATATGGAATCCTAAATACTTGACAGTTGACTAGCACAATTGCACTTTCTTCCTAGATACTTTGTATCCTGCCTTCCAGAAAATTTGAAGTAGATCATAGGTTGCTTGTTGGCATATCTCTTTAGTAATTGCCGCTATCAACAAATCATCCACATACTGAAGTAATACACATTCTCCTGGGATGGACTTGAAATCTTGCAGGTCCTGACTTAATGCGGATCCAAATAGGGTGGGTGAATTCTTGAACCCTTGAGGTAATCTAGTCCAAGTCATCTGACGCTTTGAACCTGTAACAGCATCTTCCCATTGGAAAGCAAAGATATGTTGACTCTCAGCAGCAATTCGAAGACAAAAGAAAGCATCCTTAAGATCTAACACTGTAAAGTAGGTTGCCCCACCTAGTATCAAGGCAAGCAGATTGTAAGGATTGGGTACAACTAGGTGTATATTAACTACCGCATCATTAACTGCTCTTAAATCTTGTACAGGACGATACTCATCTGATCCTGGCTTCTGAACAGGTAACAATGGAGTATTCCAGGGGGAAGTACATCATTTTAGGATACCATACCTTACGAACTTGTCCAAGTAGGTCTGAATGTTTCTCTTTGCCTTTTGGGGTATCAGGTACTGTCGTAGACTCACAGGATAGGCCTCAAGCTTCAACCCAATACGTATAGGTGGAGTATTACGGGCAAGATTATTTTCTGCCCCTACTCCTGGAATGTCAAATAAGGATTCATCACTCTTAGGGTTAACACTTGTCACTATGGAATAGAAGCGCCATTCTTCTTCCCTTGGCACCGATATCGCCATTATGCCCGATGATCCCTTAAACTTCAGAGATGTTGATCCATTAGGTAAAAAGGTTATCTGGGCTTGAAGCTTTGATAATAAAGCTCATCCTAGAAGTTAGATTGGACACTCAGGCATATATAGAAATTGGTGCTTCACCAAATGGCCTCCCAGAATGCAAGTGCAACACTTAAGAACCGATCTAGCAGTGCTCTTCCCAGTAGCTCCTATCACAGTTATAGTCCTCCCCGAAGGCTGAGCCACCATCTTAGTCCCCACAGAATGTTCAGCACCTGTGTCGATCATGAAAGGACTTCTCTTTGCCCCTATTGCTACATCAACCATAGGCCCCGCTCGGCCAAGGGGGATGGAGCCCGGTCGGTATCAATAGTCCTCCATGACAGTGTCAGCCAGACCCACAAAATCTCTATCCTCTCTTTCTCTAGGTCTCTGCGTGGGTAGATAATATCTGTCCCCTTGAACACTTCCTCTATTATTCCCACTATTTCCTCCAAAACTTCCTCTACCTTGTCCTCTATAACCACCTCACCCTCTTCTCTCTTCTTGTCTATCACCTGCAATATATCCCCTCTGTGGACAGTCACTTTCCAATGCCCTTCCTCTCTACAATATGCACTTTGATTCCTACTAAAGGGCCCTTACTCAGCCTATTCTCGACTCCTTTATTCACTTCCCTTCCCTGTCTTTCTGCACTTGAGATAGCTACCGCTAGCATATCTGCCTTTTTTCTCATCTTACGTTCTTCCTCCCGCTTTACCTCCGTCTCCCTATTCATATATACTTTATTTGCAATCTCCATTAGCTGTAATATGGACATCCCTACAAATCCCTCTAATTTTTATAGTTTCCTTTTAATATCGCTCTGGGCCTGGCTGACAAATACTGAGTTTATCATTCGGATGTTTTCAGGGGCTTCAGGATTGAAAGGCGTGTACAATCTATTTGACTCAAGCAGTCTCTCATAAAAAGCACTAGGTGACTCATCAACCTTTTGCAACACCTCTTTGACATATTAATTGCCTTCTTCCCTCCTGCCTTCATGCCAGCAATTATGGCTTCCCGATAAGCTCTTAGTTGGGGCATGTCAGCACCATTCACGTTCCAATTTGGATCGACATTTGGATAATAGAAGTAACCAAATCTGTCATAACTTGAGGTTTGTCAGTATATGAAGAGTTATGAGTCTTCCAGTTGTATTTTAGACTGTCACTGAATGATTGTCAGTAGTTTTAGTGCTATTTCAATGATTATGGTACAATGTCATTGCTGAGAATTATCTGATCCAATAGACTCAGTTAATGTTATTAAGAATTCTCCTCACAATTTAACTGTTAATAAAATTCAATGCTAAAATACACTCCTACCAAAAAGGAAGTCAGTGCAAATTACAAATAACCAGTTTGTACAGAACTGTAATTAACAGTTTGAAAGTACAGAACAGATAGGTATGTAGGTAGGCGTGGGCAATAGAGTAGGGGGAGTGCAAATACCAGCTATACAAGTTTTGGGCTACTCTGGCTCTGAAGGATGAATTAGGGCTTGGTAATCAGAAGCAAGGGGGGGGGGGGAGGTGTCCAAAGCAGTTGTAATTAAGGTCTTAGTGGACAAACAGGTTCTGGCTACCACGGACTCCATTGTTCCTCTTAGCACAGCTTGTTCCATTTAGCAGTGTTTCAACAATCTGTATACAGAAACTACTCGTATAGCCCCAACATATTATTTATAACACTGTAAACCTGCTGTATTAAATCTGGATCAAGGATCCACAGGAACACTGGTTACCAGAAGAGGCCGTCCTCTGCTACACAGAGTATTTTAATCTTTTGGAGGACAGTGTTACACCATAATCACAAACAGCATATTCCTTAGAAAGGGTTTTTTTTTTTTTTCCTTTTTTTCACACATACAAGACAAAGGACTGTTTGTGAATCAGAAGCACCCATGATTTCAACAGAGCGTCTGATTCAAAGCAGTACAAATATACAAACAGTTTCAACAGTCACACCAGTTACCTTAGCAACAGCACCACGTGGCACAGTTACTAGGCCAAACGCACACAACAAATCATACAGGGAATTCCCGTACACACACAGCTGTTACACCACACACTAAATAACTATTACTGTACCTTTTTTGGCGAAATTATACAATTACCCACGCTATAATTCTCAGTATTTAAATTACCTGTCTAAACACACCCTAGTAACATCGTCTTTACAAACAGTAGTTATAGTACGGTTAGCATTAGTTAGAATACAATTTTAAAGTCAGAGGTCAGTTAGTAGTTATGGTGTTAAACATACAACATAAACGACAGTTATTAGTGATTATTTACAGTATCAGTGATTATAATACATGGTTATGGTACCGTGCGCTATGATACAGTTACACACTATTCACACTCTCGCTAGACGGCAGAGCTCACGCTACCCAACAAGATATACACTCTACTATAATAAATTTTAACACATTTACAGTTTCCCAACTAATCTATTGGACAGTACCTCGAGGGACTACCTAAAACTATTTACATCCGTTTTGGTTAGCCGTCGCAGCCCAAGCACCACATATAGCGAACTAGAGGGCGGAATTTACAACAATACCCTTTTAGTCTATCTACTCTATCAATAGTCTAGTGGGTTCCAAATTTACACGCCTTCCCACTTAGCCAAGATAGGTTGAGAACTAGCAAATGATAATGTACACCAGAGTCTGCTTAGTCTCCCGGTCCCTCCGACCTAGCGAACGAAATGTACACCCTAGATACGCTAGTCTAGACAAGACACCGGTGTCCGGCTTGGGCTATATACATTCAACCAAGACCCAGCCTGACTCCATACCAAGATTAGACGGGCTGACTACAGGGCATCTAATTATAAGCGGTGCGCCTTCGCTTCTTCCCTCCACTGGAGGGGGCCAATTCCATACACAATTCCAATTCAAACCCCTTATGGGCCTACCGCACAATCGGTATCCAATACTCCTAGTGGGTCCACCGTCTTAAACAGTAGACGTCTTACCTCTTTGTTCCTGAACCTGAGTTCACACTCATCGACGGGGACACGTGAGTACTTACTACGTAGAGGCCGATGATCTCCTGGACAACAGACCAGTGGCGCCGAGACGAAGGGAGGTCCACGCAGAAGTTCAGGGGTGCAGCCGTAGATAACATGGGCAAAGATAGACCGTCTCACGCCTCTGCTTCCTAGCCACCGTTAACGACGAGCTTCCCGGCCAATGCACCAAAGATGTTACCGGGAAACTGACCGAGGCCAAGCACAGAGAGATGGACACAGGTTTCTTCAGGAAGGAAGAGATCTTTATTCGATTCACCGACCGGGACTCAGAGGGACTTATGTCACCAAAAACAGCAAAGATCTGAGCACTGAATACATAGAGTAGATTCCTTATATAGCACTGTAGCTCCTCCCATAATTAGCTACGCCCACACATACCCTTAACCTAATCAATGAATAGAGTCTAAACTCATCCATCCGGTCTAACCACGTGGCTCATCTGAAACAAAGGAGAGGGATGCGTAATTCCAGTTCCTGCACATGCTCAGTACAGTGATGACAGTATCTTAGCTACGTGTAACTAACTAACTGATACTACAAACACATGTACCTACATATGCCTTGTGGCAATCTTGGCCTGCTAAACTTTTATTTTACTGGAAATCCATCACAATGGAACTTTTTTTTTTTTTGCGGGAGGCAAAAGATCATCTCTTTTTTTAAGAGTTCCTCTCCATTTGTATTAAATCTGTTTTTATTGAGGTCAGCACAATAAGTAGTTTTCCCACGCAGGGGATAAAGCGTAAACAATGCATTCGTTTTGGAAAAACATGGATAGATATGTGTACAAGTTTATCATAGCATGTTATAGCCCTGTAATGTAGTACACTTTTCATATATTTTTTTCTGCAGTGGCTAAGTTCAAAATGAGGCCTCATATTTTACTACGTGGTTGAGTTGTGTTTAACTAACCATGCGGTGAAGCTTTCAGTATATTTAACCTTCTATGTAATTAAGTAAGCTTTGCCTTTCTATTGTAAGCTTAAAGGACCACTCTAGGCACCCAGACCACTTCAGCTTAATGAAGTGGTCTGGGTGCCAGGTCCTTCTAGGGTTAACCCATTTTTTAATAAACATAGCAGTTTCAGAGAAACTGCTATGTTTGTGAATGGGTTAAGCCTTCCCCTATTTCCTCTAGTGGCTGTCTCATTGACAGCCACTAGAGGCGCTTGCGTGCTTCTCACTGTGATTTTTCA
This sequence comes from Pelobates cultripes, assembly GCA_933207985.1. NCBI lineage: Eukaryota > Metazoa > Chordata > Amphibia > Anura > Pelobatidae > Pelobates > Pelobates cultripes. Next base: position 140,515,625 of record OW240914.1, on the reverse strand, counting down.
CAGTGAGAGCACGCCAGCGTCCATAGGAAAGCATTATGAATGCTTTCCTATGTGACCGGCTGAATGCGCGCGCAGCCAGCCGACGGGGAGGAGAAGAGGAGGATCGGAGGAGGAGAGCTCTCCGCCCAGCGCTGGAAAAGGTAAGTTTTAACCCCTTTCCCCTTTCCAGAGCCGGGCGGGAGGGGGACCCTGAGGGTGGGGGCACCCTCAGGGCACTATAGTGCCAGGAAAACGAGTATGTTTTCCTGGCACTATAGTGGTCCTTTAATATAGGTCAGAATATATATAACAAATTACAGCAGTGTACCAGATAGTCATCTTATGTGCTCCCAGAAGCCACTTGTAACGTCCTAAGGACAATTTCAATATAGGTTGTGTCACGTGTCTCATTTGCATTTGGTTTGCCAGTTAGTTGGTTACAATGGCTAACATGTAGCCTGTGTTAGCTGGTTTGTGCAAGTGCATTGTGTTAGCTGGTTTGTGCAAGTGCATTGTGTTAGTTGGTTTATGCAAGTGCTTTGTGTTAGCTGGTTTGTGTTAGTCAGTTGTTTAGTTGCTTTGTGTCAGCTGTTTGGGTAGTTACCTTGTGTTAGCTGGTTTATGCAGTTGTTTTGTGTTAGCTAGTCGGTGTAATTGCGCTGTGCCGGCTGGTTTGTGCATGTGCTTTGTGTTAGCTGGTTTGTGCAAGTGCTTTGAGTTGGTTGGTTTGTGTGGTTTCTTAGGCCTAGTAACAATTAGGCAGGTAAATAGGCAGTATTGAAACATGAAAAACTTATGGTAGCAATTAAAAACATATCATCGTGCCCTTGCTGCTAGGTCAGATGCTCATCAATCTGTACTACCCTGCATAGTTTCAACTAGAAGGAATATGTATACAAACTCTTTATGTTAAGTGTGTTAGTATCGACTAGTCTATTAAAACTCTGACATGTGGGGTAACATATGCTTATAAACTAAAAATTACTAATAAGGACTCAAACAATACAGGAGCAGGGCTGTTCTGAATGTCTAAGCTTTCGGCTAAATGAGTCCTAGATGTTGTCGAGTTAGGTTGGGCCATCCACATCTAGGGCCCATGGGCACCTCCGTGACTGGGGGGCCGTCTTTTGTCTCCACCCTGGGCAGACTCCGGTCCGTCAGTGGGTAGATCCGTGGCGCCGTGGGCACTCGGTTGTGTGGGCAGTCTAACAGATTCCTCCCCCACGTAGAATCCACCTGCCACCCTTCCTCTGCACCTCCCCGACTCCCCTGGGTCCAAGCCAGTCCATGCCTCGCCTGGCTCCGGTCTCATGCTTGGTACCAGTGTGCGCCCCCCGGCCACTGGTTCACTGGAGGGTCCACGTCTCCCGGCCCCACAGGGTTTACTGAGTCAGGGGCAAAGTCCTCTGGATCTACACCAAGTTCAAAGGGTCCGGCCGGTTTCCTACCAGCGCGCCGGTCACCCGAGGGCGGGAATCTGTGGGTCCACCTCCGCAGTATCCCAACATGGTATGTGCCTTTGTTGGTGCTCAAGCCTCTCAAACGGTTTCCGGGGGGATATTAATAGCAGTAGCATTTTAAGTAGGATCCTCATCGGCAGCTTTCCAAATTGGAGCTTTGTGTGGGCTATAGTGCCCCATCAAATGTTTTTTTGCGTCCCTTTATTCTTTATTAGGGTGCGTTCCTGGCAGCGTCCATATCTGCTAGCTGGCTGTTTTTTCTTGCAGCCGTTGCTAGTGTAGGCTGGCGGCATGGGCCGAGCGTGGGATCTCCCGCCGCTGTGCGAGCCGCCATGATGCCGGGATAACCCCCACGACCAGAGGCTTTGTTCATGCGGCTTTTCCTGTTCCCGCAGAGTGCCTCTCCGCGGTGTCTGGCTGCGCACCGCGGGTGCACGAGGTCAGGCTTGTGGCGGCTTGCGAGACGAAGGCGGACGTTTCTGCTCACCGGGTGCGTGGTGTGCCTCCTGCGGGGTATCGGGCTGAAGCTGGTAACCCTCTCCATGCAGCGGTAGCGATGGTTTATGCGTTGCGGCGGCCTATGTCGCCTTTTTTAGCCCTTTTCACGAGCCTAGAGCTGGAGCCCATGCATATGGCGTCCAGTCGGCTCTGCGGCCCGGCCCCGCCCCGTTCCATTTGATTTCTCTAACAATTTCTTATTTTTTTCTATAACATTAGCTTGGAATTAGAGATTATTCTAGCGTCCGTGACCTAATAATCTAAATTTTATTAAAGACAGGAGGCGAATATTTGCTTTACTTCCTTTACTGTTCCTCCCAGCAGCAAAGAAACAGTTAACAGATTGAAAAAAAGAAACAACCAATCAGAACACATCTAGTCATTAATAAGTGGCTGTGAAACTCCTCCCAATTCCTCTTTCATGATGTAGCCGGAGTGATGTCAACCATGTAAACTGGAACGAATAATCTTAACGAAACTGGAAGTTGGGACAACATATCCTCAACGATGTCGTCATGCAGAGGGGTGAAGGCTCTTTCACACTAGGAAAAAAAAAGAGAAACTCGTGAAAGTATGGTGTGATTGGCAAGGTGCCTACATACAAATGCCTAGTTTGAAAATGTTTTAATGAAAACTTCTGGAATATTACACATATTCCTAGTGATATATATGTGGATGAAAGAATGAGCTTATGAACCAAAACCAAAACTACAGCAGTATGAACACCCTACCTGTGTATCCCATTCTGAAGAAAAAGGGAGGGGACGTGCGAAAAAAAGAAAAAGAACAAAACAAAACCTGAGCGCACGTAGGGTGGGAAAATATTCGCCTCCTGTCTTTAATAAAATTTAGATTATTAGGTCACTGACGCTAGAATAATCTCTAATTTTATGGCAAGACAGGAGGCTTCATATTTGCTGTTTTAACGCCCAGAGAGCAAATGAAAACCCGGATGAGTTTGAGGCCGGAAATAAAACGTACGAAAGGTAGATTCCCTTGACCAATCTGCCGAGGTCAAAATATCCGAAAGGGAACTCCCAGAGGTAAAGGCGGAGGATGCGGCCGCGCCCCGTACTGAATGAGCGCCAAAGGGCGGTTCTACGCCCGCAAGGCGGAGGAGCCACCTGATCCACCGAGCAATAGTGGGACAAGACACCGGACGGTGAGGACGAACGTAGGACACAAAAAGAGGTCCCGACGGGGGCCGAAGCGGCGATGTAAGAGTAACGTACCGTTGTAAACAAAGGGCAACACACAGAGAAGGTCTGTCTGGGAAGTATGGATAAAAGACGGAGGATGTTGGAATCTTAGTGCGACGGACAACAGAGAAGCGTACTCCCTCGGGAGTGAAAGTAATTGCAAGAAGGTCGAAGACTTTGATGTCGGAAACCCGACGTAGAGAAATCAAGCAAAGTAGCAGGGCTAACTTGGCAGAGAGTTGGCGTAAGGATAGCTCTGAGTTGGGAGGCCAGGTCTCCAGAAAGGATAAGACTTGTGCCACATCCCAAAAATGGGTGTAACGGGGTGCCGGAGGTCTGGCAAGACGGATGCCCCGTAGGAGCCTGCACACGGAAGGGTGTTGTCCGACAGGGAGTGTATTGATCGGACTATGAGCAGCCGAGATGGCAGAGCGGAAAAGGTTTATAGTACGATAAGATTTGCCACTGTCAAAAAGAGAGGACAGAAAATTCATAATATTCACCAGAGTCGTTGAAAAGGGATCAATATCCCTTTCCAAACACCAGCGAGCCCAGGCTGACCACGCCGAAAGGTATGACTTTCGGGTGCCTGGGGCCCATGAATCCCAGAGGAGGTTGCGAGCTGAGCCTGAAAGGCCCGGGACGAACCAGGATCCCCTGAAACGGTCCAGGCCACCAGTTGGAGGTGTCCCCGGATGGCCAGGGGATGATATGCTCCGAATGGGTCTCGGAGAAGGTCTGGGGTGAGGGGTAAAAGCAGAGGGTAGTCTGCGGACATCTCTAAGAGGTTGGGGTACCAGGGTTGGGCTCTCCAAAGGGGAGCTATTAACAGGATCCCGACTCCCAGAACCCTGAGACGGTGTAGAGTGCGAGGGATCAGGGAGAACGGTGGGAAGGCGTATGCTCCTGCCAATGGCCAGGGTTGTAGGAAAGCGTCTACGGCTTGGGACAGCGGATCCGGTAGCCAGCTGAAGAATGCGTCCGTCTGACGGTTCAGTCTGGAGGCAAAGAGGTCCAACGTAATGGGCCCGCGAAGGAGATGTAGCTGGTAGAAGACATTCGGATCCAGCTGCCAATCGCTGGCGTCCCTCCAGTGACGGGAGAACCAGTCCGCCACGAGGTTGTCTGACCCGGGAAGGTATTCTGCTTGAAGGGAGATATTCCTCCCTAGACAGAACTGATAGAGTTCCCTGGTAAGGTCTGATAGGAGCTTGGAGCGGGAGCCTCCAAGACGATTGACATAACGGACAGCGGAGACATTGTCCATTCTCAGAATTAGAGAGCAGTCGTAAACGTCTTTGGCGAAACTGCGAATCGCAAAAGCGCCAGCCATCAGTTCCAAGCAATTGATGTGCATGGATCGTTCTGACCGAGTCCAGAGACCCCCCGTGGAAAGGCCGGAGCAAGTGGCTCCCCAACCTAGGAGGCTGGCATCGGACTCTAGGACGAAGTCTGGTTGGCGACCGAAGATCGCTTTTCCATTCCAAGCTTCCATATTCTGGAGCCACCAATCTAACTCTACACGAACGTCTTCTGTAAGGAGTATAGGTTGGTCGTAGGAATGGGATCTGCACAGATACTTCGTCTTGAGACGCTGCATCGCCCTGTAGTGTAAAGGGCCGGGGAAGATGGCCTGAATTGATGCGGACAGGAGTTCTATTATCCGCGCCAGGTCGCGAAGGCATACCTGATGAGAGGACAATAGTTTCCGAATGTCCTTCTTGATGGCTTTTATTTTCGCCATCGGGAGTTGAAGGATTGATCGAACGGAGTCGATCTGGAAGCCCAGGAAAAGGATGGATTGTGATGGTATCAGAGAGGATTTTTCCAAATTGATCACAAAACCAAGGTTTTGTAAGAGACATTTGGTCATATTCGTATGTTTCCGAAGCGTATTGGGGTCTTGTGCCATGATCAATATATCATCTAGGTAGACGATGGACCGGACACCTTGGGACCGGAGAAGAGCCATAACTGGCTTCATTAACTTGGTGAAACACCAAGGGGCGGATGAGAGACCAAAAGGGAGGCAGGTGAACTGCCAAAGCTCTTGAAGCCATATGAACTGGAGGAAAGGGCGGTGACAGGGTGCAATCGGTACCGTAAGGTAGGCATCCCTGAGGTCGAAACGGGAGAACCAGTCTCCCTCGCAAAGGAGGTCTCGGAGTAAGTGTATGCCCTCCATCTTGAAGTGCCTGTACACAATGAATTGTGTAACGGATCGACTGGCACCCCGACTGGGTACCTCCGTTGAAAGATGCTCCTAGCGCTTCCTGAGGACTCCAAGCACTGCAGCAGACACCACAACCACCGAACCGGAGAAGCATATGAATCCTCTCAAGCATATGAATGCTGTAGACAGTTGAATAGGAACCATACGAATAGGTTTACTCTCCTAGCAGTCAAACTGGAACAGCATACAATAAATCCTTCCCCAATAATGAGACGACACTTCACTTTGAGGGTTAAAACAGGAACTCCCTGTACTGTCACATACAGTCTCTTTTATTCCCAATCCACAAACATAGTACAGCCCACAGGCGTTACAAAACAACCAATCACATCACAGTTACATCCCACATATTCCCTCCCCTTATCCTGAGAGGAAACTCAATTATACATACAGTTAAAACATACTTTCTACCCAACTTTCATAACTCCAAAACCATACATCACATTCACATAAAATTACATATTCACAATCAATCCATTCAGGGGAACAACATATTCAAAAATGGCACAAATCAGACCAGGGGTTCAAAAGTTAAGGGAAAGTCCTTTGTGACTAAATGAAGCATGGCTTTCTGGCCCAAACCAGTTTCAGAGTCTTCTATCCTGGAGATAAGTAATTCAATTATCTCCCAGGATAGACACAAGACTCCATTAAGCACATGGTTGCAAAAGACACAAAACACTTTAAAATACATAAAGTCACATTTACACATAACACACAGACATTTCACATATCCCCAGATAGCTGGGATCTGAGTGCACATTATTAGATGAATGGCACTCAGATCACACAAATAAGCCTTTCTGCAGGGGAAATAAACAGTTTAACCTGCAGGGCCATAGTCCAAAGGGAGCAGGCGAGCAACCAGGCTTCTCCAGTTCACAGTGGCGAGGTTGGTTTCGCCACACTTCTCCCCTTTACCAACTAGACTAACAGGGTATCTGACCTCCTGCCGGTCAGTGCCCTGGTTAGTCCAGCAACCCACCCACAAAACAGAAACAGCAGTACAGCCCACCCACAATAACTGGTTACTACACCTGGGTAGAGGAGAACTTTGTCCATGTCCAGGTGCCTCACCACGACTGTGTGGGCAGCTGTTAGGCTGCCTTGGTGGGTTGCTGAGTGGGCAGAGACCAGCGGTACTATGCCCTGGTGCCAGCACTACCACGGGAGTAGTCTGGTTGGAGCCTGGTTGCTGGAGGGGGAGACAGACTGTCTCCCCTTTGCCTAAACAGTCCTGCTGCTGGGGGACAGGACCGACTGTCCCTACCCCCGGTGGTGCATGTGCAGAGACCACTGTCCCATCTGCACTGTTGTGGAGATTACTGTCTCCACTTGGTGGGCTAAGCTGCCGCTGGGGAGAGGGGGTAACCAGCTCCTCTCCCATACATACTTTCAGCCGCTGGGGAGAGGGAATAACAAGCTCCTCTCCCTGACACTCTCTCTGCTGTTGAAGGGGGAGACCGACTGTCTCCCCTTTCAATAATTTGTCCTGTTGCTGGGGAGAGGTGATAACTGGTTCCTCTCCCTGGAACACTCTCTGCTGTTGGAGAGGGGGACCAACTGTCTCCCCTTTTAATATATTGTCCGGCTGCTGGGGAGCGAGACCGACTGTCTCTGCTTCCTGCAGGACACACTGCCGCTGGGGAGGAAGGACGGCACCTTCAGCTCCCTGGGATACACACTGCCGCTGGGGAGGAAGGACGGCACCTTCAGCTCCCTGGGGTACACACTGCCGCTGGGGAGGAAGGACGCACCTTCAGCTCCCTGGAATACACACTGCCGCTGGGGAGGAAGGACTGCACCTTTGGCTCCCTGGGGAGGAAGGACGGCACCTTCAGCTCCCTGGGGTACACACTGCCGCTGGGGAGGAAGGACGGCACCTTCAGCTCCCTGTACACACTGCCGCTGGGGAGGAAGGGGTACACACTGCCGCTGGGGAGGAAGGACGACACCTTTGGCTCCCTGGGACTCACACTGCCACTGGGGAGGAAGGACAACACCTTCTGCTCCCTGGGGTACACACTGCCGCTGGGGAGGAAGGACGGCACCTTCAGCTCCCTGGGGGACACACTGCCGCTGGGCAGGAAGGATGACACCTTTGGCTCCCTGGGACACACACTGCCGCTGGGGAGGAAGGACAACACCTTCTGCTCCCTGGGGTACACACTGCCGCTGGGGAGGAAGGACGACACCTTTGGCTCCCTGGGACTCACACTGCCGCTGGGGAGGAAGGACAACACCTTCTGCTCCCTGGGGTACACACTGCTGCTGGGGAGGAAGGACGACACCTTTGGCTCCCTGGGACTCCTTTTTGGCCAAATCTACTAGAGATTGCAGGTATTCTCCTACTAGTTTCCTGGCGAGCTGCACGGCTCTCTCTGGGGGGTTGGGTCCAAAGGTAGACAGCACCTCATTAACCTCTCTGTCAAACTCCTCCTGAGTGTAGTCATACGCCATGCTTGCTCTGCTGAAGTTAGTTCTTTTGTAGATAGGGTCGCTGTACGGGTACTAGCGTTGCCCTTAATTTGTAAATCCACGAACTGTGTCTCCGAGCTGCTTTACCTCGCACTAGGACGCCATCCCACCGCTTGCCACCAATGTAACGGATGCCTGGCACCCCGACTGGGTACCTCCGTTGAAAGATGCTCCTAGCGCTTCCTGAGGACTCCAAGCACTGCAGCAGACACCACAATCACCGAACCAGAGAAGCATATAAATTCTCTCAAGCATATGAATGCTGTAGACAGTTGAATAGGAACCATACGAATAGGTTTACTCTCCTAGCAGTCAAACTGGAACAGCATACAATAAATCCTTCCCCCAATAATGAGACGACACTTCACTTTGAGGGTTAAAACAGGAACTCCCTGTACTGTCACATACAGTCTCTTTTATTCCCAATCCACAAACATAGTACAGCCCACAGGGCGTTACAAAACAACCAATCACATCAGTTACATCCCACATATTCCCTCCCCTTATCCTGAGAGGAAACTCAATTATACATACAGTTAAAACATACTTTCTACCCAACTTTCATAACTCTAAAACCATACATCACATTCACATAAAATTACATATTCACAATCAATCCATTCAGGGAACAACATATTCAAAAATGGCACAAATCAGACAAGGGGTTCAAAAGTTAGTAAAAAGTCCTTTGTGACTAAATGAAGCATGGCTTTCTGGCCCAAACCAGTTTCAGAGTCTTCTATCCTGGAGATAAGTAATTCAATTATCTCCCAGGACAGACACAAGACTCCATTAAGCACATGGTTGCAAAAGACACAAAACACTTTAAAATACATAAAGTCACATTTACACATAACACACAGACATTTCACATATCCCCAGATAGCTGGGATCTGAGTGCACATTATTAGATGAATGGCACTCAGATCACACAAATAAGCCTTTCTGCAGGGGAAATAAACGGTTTAACCTGCAGGGCCATAGTCCAAAGGGAGCAGGCGAGCAACCAGGCTTCTCCAGTTCACAGTGGCGAGGTTGGTTTCGCCACAAATTGGTTTAGCCCTCTCAGATTGATGATGGGGCGAAAATCGTTTGACTTTTTTCGAACCAGAAAGATGTTGCTGACAAATCTGAGGGGGGATGAAGAGGGTTCGATTGCGCCCTTGTCTCTGAGTTTGCAGAGTTCTGCATGTAAGGCGGTGGTGTCCGGCTGGGACATCCGTATGGGAGGGGGCAGTGAGTCCTGTATGGGGTCGGTGATGAAATCCATAAGAAAACCTGAAACAGTCTGAAGGATCCAAGGATCCTGAGTGAGAAGAGACCACTGTGGGAAAAAACAAGTTAAACGGCCTGCAATAGGTACTAGAGAATAAGGTAGGTGCATTACCTTGAGCAGATCGACCCCGGAGAGAAGCAGAGCCACGTCCTCTGATTGATCCTCTGTTGGTAAACAGTTGTCTATGATAGGGACGGGCATAACCAGAGTTCCAAGGTTCACTTGGTCGAGGCCTGTAGCCGTTGAAGGCAGACCTGCCGGTAGCTCGGCCTCTGTGGCGACCGGCTTTGCCAGAGAAACGGTTGGTTCGAAACACCCTGCGAAGGGAGGTCTGGGCCTTGTTCAGTGAGGTGAATACAGATACGTGTCTGTTGAGGTCCCGCATGAACTGGTCCCCAAATAGGAGGCCGTTGGCCTCTGGGCCAAGTTCTTTGGAACCCAAATCTGCCAATTTTGCGTCTATTTTATATAGCGCAGCTTTCCTTCTTTCAGTGGACATGGCCACGTTAGCATTCCCCAAGAGACACAGGGCTCTTTGGGCCCATTCACGTACCAAGTGTGGGTCCAAGGTACCTTCAACAATGGCTTCATCTGCCAAGATAAAAATCTGGATAATGGGACCAGCAATATCCAATAATTTGTCCTTGACTGTTTTGAGGCCCTGTTCCAGGCCTTTGCGTGGGTCTTTTCCTGACTTGCTGAGGAAGGTAATGAGGAGGGGATCAAACTCGGGAGTTAGGGCGACCTTATCCGGAATTGTAGGTCGAGGGCATTCAGCCCGTAATTTGTTCCTGATCTCCTTCTCTAGCGGTTTTCTGAGCCACATTCTGCAGAATTGAGCAATATGGCTAGGTGGTGCCCATTCAGCGGACCGGGGGTGTTTGATGATTCTAGGATCAAAAAGGGGTTGGCCGTTACCATCCAAGGATGTCAGTTAAAGGATCCTTATTTTGTGATGGATTAGTGGGCATGGGGCTAACCACGAATGGTTTGGTGTAGGATTCCTTGACATACCTAGTATTACTCTCGTCTTCTTCGTCCGAGTACCCTGCACAGTACTCGTCTACGACCTGTAGGTCGTGTGCTGTGGAACCCTCTAAGGGATCCAATAATGGAAGGCTTGAGGAGGGAAGTGACAGTCTAGCATTTTTTGCAGGTGCCTTGCCTTTACCGGCGGAGACACTGTTGCCCTTCCAGGGACGCTTGCGCGGAGCCCCGTCATGGTCAGAATCGTGAGACTCTTCTGAGTCGGAAATATTTAATGCAGTAGTTGGCTTTGGAGCAGGTTTAGCCTGTTTGTGGTAAGCCGCAATAGCTTTGGGCATGGATTCCGCTATTGCTGAAAAAAGCCAGGATTTTAATTCAGCAGAGACAGTGTCCTGTTGTTCAGACATTATTAACAAATTTGAAACACAAAAATAATAAACTTAAAATTGTAAGGCAGGGGGTCACCCTGACAATAGCTGGGGGTCACCCAGGAATAAAAAGGGGGTCACCCTTATAGTTAAGTTTGGGGGTCACCCAAACAAGCAAATGGGGGTTGCCCAAGATGCAAAGAAAAAAGTGGAGTCACCCACTGTAATGTCACTGAGACACAAATTAATGGAAAGCTAGTTAGCAAACGGAGCCCTTAAGGTACCGCTGTAACCACAAAAAAAACAGGGGTCACCTGTTATTAGCAAGGGGGTCACCCTTGTGGCAGAAAGTGTTTGGCCTGATGTCGGTGATGGCAGGAAAAAAACACTTTAAAGTTTGTGAACAGAACCTGTGTGAAGTAAAATAGGGGATTTTTAGAATAAAATAAAAGAATAAAACAAATAATATGTGTATATATGATAGAGAAAAAAGTACTTACCTTGGAACTGGCATGCAAAGAAGAAGTGGAGATACACCTTTAAAATTCGAAAGGAATGAGATCACTTTGTGAGAGAACTGACAGGCAGAGAACCGTTAGTGAGGTAAACTGCCGCACAGTGAAAATGGCCGCCGGCTAGTGCAGAGGCGGAGCCTGCGCTTTGATGAAAAAAAAACGCGGGAAGCAGGTACAGAGAGACCCTGCTGTGTGAGAGCTGACAGGCAATAAACAAAGCCGCGATCAGATCGCGATCGGCGGAAAGGAAAACGCCGTGGGTGGTGGAGGGAAGCCACGGGCTGAGAAGCGGGGAAAAAGTAAACAAAGCCGCAGCTAAATCGCGGTCGGCAAGAAACACGCCGTGGGTGGTGTAAAAAGGGGAATAACCCTCGGTGGGATCTCACAAGGGGTATTGAGTGCCCCAGAAAGGGCAAATGGTCCTGTGGGCCGACCAAGGTCGGCCCCAGGAGAAAGGGGGTAAAACAATATAAATAATGGACATAAATAAATAAATTTAAATATGTATAAAAAATTCTTATAAGGTCTGAAATCAGAATTGACTCACCTGGGAGGCAAGCAGCAAAGAAAGAGGAATTGGGAGGAGTTTCACAGCCACTTATTAATGACTAGATGTGTTCTGATTGGTTGTTTCTTTTTTTCAATCTGTTAACTGTTTCTTTGCTGCTGGGAGGAACAGTAAAGGAAGTAAAGCAAATATGAAGCCTCCTGTCTTGCCATAAAATTGGAAATCTTTCTGTTTAGAACAATTATGTTTTATCCTTAAAATTGGTTCTTTTTTATTTTTTTGCCATTTTGGATAGTGGCAGCTGTTAATTATTAAACTGTTCCCATCTGTAGGTCTAAAGAAAGTTTGCTTTTACTGTGCTTTTTGTATATTGTTTGAAAAGCACAGAATTGTCCCTGAGGAAGTCTCTAGGTGGGATGAAGTGAGGCCGGAGCTGGATTAAGGTAAGCTGCTGAAGGGGTTTTAACCTTCAGCACCACGGGAGGAGGACCCTGAGGGTGAGGGTTCCCCAAGGATTACATAGTGTCAGGAAAACGTGTTTGGTTTCCCGACACTATAGTGATCCTTTAAGGTTATTGTCCTGTTGCATAACTCAATTTCAGCCAAACTTGAGCTGTTGGACAGATGGCCTCACCTTTGACTCTAGACTACTTTGGTATACAGTGGAGTTTATGATTGACTCAATGACTGCAGGGTTATCAGGTCCTGTGGCTGCTAAAAAAGCCTAAATCATCGCCTCTTCACCACTGTGCTTGACAGTTGATATGAGGAGTTTGTACTGATATGTTGTGTTTAGTTTTTTCCAAAGTGGCGCTGTGCATCATGGCCCAACTTTGGTCTTGTCTGTCCAAAGAACATTGTTCCAGACATATTGTGGTTTGTTCAGATGCAACTTTGCAAACCTAAGCCATGCTGTCATGTTTTTTTAGAGAGAAGTGGCTGTCTCCTGGCAACCCTTCCAAACAAGCCATACTTGTCCAGTCTTTTTCTAATTGTAGTATAATGAACTTTTGAACTAAGATTTAACATGCTAACTGAGGCCTGTAGAGAGATGTAACTCTTGGATGTTTTGCAATTTCTCAGAAACAGATGATTGTCCTGATATGTAAAACCATAGAATTCAAAGAGCTTGTACTTTTTTTCCCCATGACTGTATATTTCTAAAAAAGCATACTGAATCAAAATAGACATTCAGCCCTTTGGGATATAATATCTGAAGTCTGTGCATCAAAAAACCTTCTCTCCTTGTTATCTTCATCATCAGATCCCCTCCTCTCTCATTGAGCTTAACTTGTTTAATTACAATAAATTAGAGATTTCGGGATCAAATGATGGATTTTGATTGCTGGCAAGGAACTGAATTAGATGTCAATTGTTTTCTAATGTTATTCAAATGTTCTAAAAAGCGGAATCTGACTTTTCTTCCCATCCTTCAAAAATATTGTGCACCACATTTACAAGTTAGCAGGTACACAATATGTGTGGAAGTCCGGGAAAATCTACTCCTCATTTTAAAAACTTCCTGGGTATAAGAACTCTTAAAATACACTGTAGTCTTAAGTAAAAAGTGTCAGGTTTTACATTGTCCACATGTAAAAAACCTTCTTGAGTAAAATTCACCAATTAATTATTCTGATTTCTATTCCCAAATGTGCCATGTGTTAAGTAATTCATAAAATTATTTCTCTTTCAGAAGTTTACATTAGGTCTAATGGGTAATTCAGGCCTTAAAACCTTATCTTCTAATAATATTGGCCAATATTTTTTTAATGTCTGACGGATATAAAAAGCTTTCTCATTGTAATGGGTATTAAAGGAAAACTCAAATGTTTTATTCTGAAAATCCAATAGTTTTTTGTTCTTATCTAGAGGGAGATCTATTCATATTAATATTTCCTACTTTTCAACTTCTGATCGTAGTTGGTTGAAAGGATAACCTTTTAAAAAAATATTTATTTGTTAAAATCTCTGCCTTACCAAAAAAATTTATCTTGAGGGGGTAGAGCCAACCTCTGAGCTGTATGGCAGCGAATCCACACACATCAGGCTTTTACCTTATGATGGGGCATAATGCAGATTCACACCTAGGCACCTCGAGCCTTGACATTGCGCCTAAATCCTTACAAGATGAATGAGCTCCCTCGAAATCTCCACTCTCTCAGCTGACATAGTAATCAAGGAGGCCATCAAAAGTCTACCTTCCAAACGCGACATAGCCAGCATGCTCAGAAAATTGGAGATGTCTTTCCAAACCAAGCTGCACTCGTAAGATGATACTGTGCTATGTGTTCTATATTGTCTGAATTAATGTTTTTTTTTGCTATATGGCTTTTTCCGTAACCTTTCTCCCTTCCCTCCTTCATACATCTGTACCATCCCTTCCCATCTCCACTCTACTCCCCCTCCCTTCTCCTGGTCTATTCATCTCCCCCCTAAATCACTGACCTGTCCCGGTTAAGGCCCCACAAAACTTCCTCCTACAGTAATCGGGTGATTGTACCCCAATCACGCCACACCGGGGCTATGCTTGTTTAGCCAAATATATATATTTTTTAATTCACTGGATGACTTGCCAGTGAGGGGATGTTTATCAGTCCACATCCCTTCATACAAAAAAACCCCAAAAACTATGGGTTACTACCCTATCTATTCTATGATCACAGAGCTCCCCCTTCTCAATAAGTTGTCAGTTGTCAGCTTGCATACCCTTCACTCTCTGGCCTCAACTACGCTCAAGCCCAATGCTCTATGAAGAGATTAGGGTTATATACCACATGGGGTGTAGCCTACCCATATGCCTACATTTTACACTATTTGTATCCCAGAGTTTGGCCCCTATTCACTCACATGGCCAAGTCAGATAAGGAGATTATGCCACGAAGACAATCCCTGCAGCGATCTACCACAATGCCCAATACTTCTAAACCCATGTACTTAATTGATTCTCTATTATAAGCTAACCTTTTGTTCTATTACCCCTCCCAACTATGAAAGTCGAAATTCTTATGATGCCCATTTTGTTTTCTTCAAACGCTAAAGTATAGCTGTATGGCAAAGCTCATAAATGGTAAGCTTCTACAGCCACTAGCTCTTTTGCATATTACACCCCCCTGGTTCTAGTGACTGTGTAAGTGGTGTCAATTTGATCCCCATGGGGAAAAACCCTCTCACCATGTAATAGATACTGATGGTTTCAGTTTTGGCATTCTGCAGAATACTGATTCATTGCAAACATTAATTTTTTTGTTTGTTACTGTGTATATAGTTCATTTTTAGTTTTACATTTTTAGTAAACTTGGTGTTGCCTGCGAGTCCTAACCTAGAGTTCTTGAGTGTATATCCTCCGCATTAAGGCTACTCTAATTGTCAGAGGCCTAAACTCACCAGAAAAGTACACATTGGCGCTCATCCAATTCCACAAATTAAATGCCGATATAGTCTTTGCCCAGGAGACGCACTTTCATAAAGATAAGGCACCTAATTTCTGTAACCATAGATGATACCCTACAGGGTATTTCAGCAATTTCTCGGGGGGCTCGAGAGGTGGTCATATTCATTGCATTCACTGTGCCCTTATTTATAAAGCCCATACATCTGGTGACTCGGGTAGACTCCTCTTAGTGAAGGGTCAGATAGGACAAGCAAAGTGGATGGCTAACCTCTACATCCTAAACAGAAGGCAATGCAAAGTGTTCAGGAAAAGTGTCAGGTCCATAGAATCTTTTTAAAAAGGTATTTTGATTTACTACTTGTTGGTGACCTCAACATCTCCCTGAATTCGGCAATGGACACTACATAGTTTCATAGTTTCATAGTTACCTAGCTGAAAAGAGACTTGCGTCCATCAAGTTCAGCCTACCTCACATTTGTTTTTTGCTGTTGATCCAAAAGAAGGCAAAAAAACCCCAGTTTGAAGCACAATTTTGCAACAAACTAGGAAAAAAAATTCCTTCTTGACCCCAGAATGGCAGTCAGATTTATCCTTGGATCAAGCAGTTATTACCCTACATTGAAAGATTATATCCTTGAATATTCTGTTCTTGCAAGTATGCATCTAGTAGCCATTTGAACATTTGTATGGACTCTGATAAAACCACTTCCTCAGGCAGAGAATTCCACATCCTGATTGTTCTTACAGTAAAAAAACCTTTCCTTTGCCTTAGACGAAATCTTCTTTCTTCCAGTCTAAACTCATGGCCTCGTGTTCTATGTAAAGTCCGGTTTGTGAATAGATTTCCACACAATGGTTTGTATTGGCCACGAATATATTTGTATAATGTTATCATATCCCCTCTCAGGCGACGTTTTTCTAAACTAAATAGGTTTAAATTTGTTAACCTTTCTTCATAGCCGATATGTTCCATTCCTTTTTATTAATTTTGTAGCCCGCCTCTGCACTTTTTCTAGTGCCATAATATCCTTCTTTAGAACAGGTGCCCAAAATTGCACAGCATATTCAATATGGGGTCTTACCAATGATTTATAAAGAGGCAAAATTATATTCTTGTCCCGAGAATGAATGCCCTTTTTCATGCATGACAATACCTTACTGGCCTTGGCCACTGCTGATTGACATTGCACATTGTTGCATAGTTTGTTGTCTATAACAATTCCCAAGTCCTTTTCATGTGTTGTTATCCCTAATTCGCTTCCATTAAGGGTATACGTTGCTTGTGTATTCTTTACGCCGAAGTGCATAACTTTGCATTTTTCAACATTAAATTTCATCTGCCATTTGAGTGCCCAGTCCCCCAGTCTATCTAAGTCCCTCTGCAGCAAAGTAATATCTTGCTCACATTGTGTTGTTTTACAAAGTTTGGTGTCATCTGCAAACACTGAAACATGACTTTCAATGCGGTCTTCAAGATCATTTATAAACATGTTAAATAGAAGGGGTCCCAGAACAGACCCCTGAGGGACACCACTTGCCACCTCTGTCCAGCTTGAAAATTTACCATTAATGACAACTCTTTGTACTCTGTTTTTAAGCCAATGTTCTACCCAAGAACAAGCATTTTCATCTAGACCGATTTCCTTGAGTTTGAACACTAATCTGTTGTGTGGAACTGTATCAAATGCCTTGGCAAAATCCAAATAGATCACATCCACGGCAACACCCTGATCTATACTTCTACTTACTTCTTCGTAGAACGCAATCAAGTTAGTTTGACATGACCTGTGCTTACATCTAATATAACATCCAGTTGAATTAATATAACATACCATTCCACTACTAGGAGACAAATTAGCTCACTATTAAACACTTTATAAATGTTTGATTGTTGGCATATCACTCACCCTTACTCCAGGGTGAGTGATATGCTATTTTTCACACACTGCGGGGACATACTCTAGGATTGACATGCTCTTCCTCCCTCATAGATTTCTCCACATGATCCAAACTTACATATGGCCCTAAAACCTGGTCTGACCATGCACCCCTGTTTCTTGCCATTCAAATCCCTTCCCTACTACCCAAGATGTTTCAATTAAAACTCAGTGACTTGCTGCTTAATGACCAAACCCTGGTCTCTCAAGTAGCTGAAACCCTGAACCATTATTTTTCTGAAAATTCGCTACCCGCCCTCTCCCCAGCCACCACGTGGGAGGCTCATAATCCTGTCATAAGGGGTCACCTTATTGCTCTTGCTTCTAAAAAAGCTAAAATGAACCAGGAATCTCAACTAGCCTCATTACTCCAAATGATTCAGTACTTAGAGGAAAAACACAAACTTTGCAATTCACTTGATACCTATAAACAGTTGGCAGAAAAGAGATCTGATTTGCAACAACTCAATGCACAGAATAAACACAAACTTATCTTTACAAAACATAGACACTACTCTCAAGATGGTAAGTGTGGTAGTTTGTTGGCTAAAGTGCCAGATAGACCACCTTCATCTATCAAATTAAAAAACCAGGGGACACATCACATAATCTTGCAGACATACTTGCAGCCTTCCACGATTTCTACTTTAAATTCTACAACTTAAGACAAGAACCACCTATGAAAGATGACATAGCCTGGATCTTCACCACGAGATTCAATGAGACCATCAATTACATTGACCTACAAGCCCTAAAGGCTCCTATCTCAACAGAAGAATTTCAAACTGTGCTAAAACACCTTCCACTAGGGAAAAGTCATAACCCAGATGCTATTACCACCAAATATTACATGTCACATCTACATCCTAGTGAAACCTTTCACAATGACCTTCAATTCTATTATCCATTCCACATCCCTCCCTGACTCCACCCTGGAGGCACATGACACTCAATTCCTAAAGTGGATAATGATCCCACTGAGTGTGGCAGCTACCGGCCAATTTCCTTAATCAACATTGACTTGAAAATTTTCACTCAGATCCTGCACCCATTAGCAGTGGCTAGTCCTCCCTGATCAGGCAGACTTTGTAACTGAGCGCAAGGTGAGAACAACGCAAACTAAGATGTTGAATCTTTTTCACCTTACATAGTTACATAACTGAAAAGAGACTTGCGTCCATCAAGTTCCAGCTTTTTCACATATGTTTTTGCTGATGTTTTTGCGTACTTAGAGCATTTGGCACCCGGGGCGGATCCTGTGCTTGGAAAATTATTTTTTAAAAGTTTTCTTTCTTTTTTTTTTACAATTTGTAAACTTTGCAAAACCGCTGTCAGCCCCTCCTACAAAACGCTTGTCCTGCCCCGCTCCTCCTACAAAACCTCTGTCCTGCCCCTTCTACAAATCCTGTACTTCCCCGTCTACAAAACCCCCACAACCCTCTTCCACAAATCCCCTGCTTATCCCCCCTTATAAAGACTCCTGTCCCAATACAAACCCCCCGCCCCTTCTACAAAATCCCTGCAGCCCCACACACACATTTACAGGCAGACAGTCACACACTCAGTTACAGGCAGACAGTCACACACAGTCACAGGCAGACAGTCACACATACACATTTCCTCCGTGCGGCACCCTAACTACCATGGGACACTGTGCGGCCACAGCTCACACAGCCCTCTCCAGCCAGGGCCGGTGCAAGGATTTTTGCCGCCCTAGGCAAAAGTAAAGTTTGCCGCCCCCCCCCATGTGACATCACAATGCCCCACCCATATGATTTGCCATGTTAACTAACGCCAGTGCTGCAGTGCGCCGTGTTTACATTAAAAGGCCTGCAGGGACAGGCTATAGACACCAGAGCCATTACATTAAGCTGAAGTGGTTCTGGGGACTATAGTGTTTCTTTAATGTGAGGTAAATTAGAGCTTAGTCCCACGAATAATATACTAGATTGCCTAC
>OW240914.1:140485827-140496739 GCA_933207985.1 Pelobates cultripes | reverse complement strand
TCCTCCCACTGCATGCAGACACTGAACTTTCCTCATAGAGATTCATTGATTCAATTCATCTCTATGAGGCAAGGCCGGATTAACATAGGGGCTGATGGAGCTGCAGCTCCAGGCCCAGGCCTATGGAACAGGCCCATTTAAAAAATAAATTAAAAAAATGTCACTGTGTGTGGAGAGAGGCAGGGATAGGAAGTTACAGAATATCCCTGCTTCTCTCTACTACTCACTGATCCGTGGGGGAGCAGCTAAACAGCACACAGAGTCCAGACAGCAGCTCTACAGCTCAGGTAAGTGAGGGATGGGGGAAAGGCAGCAGGGACACATGGGGACACTGAGACACTAGGGGACACTGAGACACTAGGGGACATATGGGGACACTGAGACACTAGGGGACACATGATGACACATACACTAGGGGACACTGAGACACTAGGACACAGACACTGGGAGACCTGGGGACACTAGAAAATATGGGGACACTGAGACACTGAGACACTTGAGGACATATGGGGACACAGACACTAGGGGACACAGACACTAGGGGACACTGAGACACTAGGACACATGGGGACACAGACACTGGGAGACCTGGGGACACAGACACTTGGGGACACTGGAAAACATGGAGACACTGGGACACATGGGGATGCTGAGACACATGGGGACGCTGTGAGACATAGGGACATTGGGACACGGAGACACTATGTCCCCCAGCCAGTGTCCCTAGTGTCTCAGTGTCCCCAAGTCTCCCAGTGTCTGTGTCCCATGTCTCTCAGTGTGCCTAGTGTCCCCATGTGTCCCAGTGTCCCCATGTCTATGTCCACAACTGTCCCCATGTCTCCCCAAGTGTCTGTCTCCCAGCCAGTGTCCACTAGTCTCCCAGTATCCCCTAGTCTCCCAGTGTCTGTGTTCCTAGTGTCCCCAAATGTTTCAGTGTCTCCATGTCTCCCAGTGTCTGTGTTCCTAGTGTCTTAGTGTGCCTGGTGTCCCCATGTCTCCCAGTGTCCCTATATGTCCCAGTGTCCACATGTCTATGTCCACAACTGCCCCCATGTCTCCCAGTGTCCCCAAGTGTCTGTCTCCCAGACAGTGTCCTCTAGTCTCCCAGTGTCTGTGTTCCCATGTCTGTGTCCCTAGTGTCTTAGTGTCCCCAAATGTTTCAGTGTCCCCATGTCTCCCAGTGTCTGTGTCCCTAGTGTCTCAGTGTCCCCATTTCTCCCAGTTTCCCTAAATGCCTCAGTGTCCCCATGTCTCTGTGTCCCTGGGTCTCTCAGTGTCTCCATGTCTCTCAGTGTCCCCAGTATCCTAGTGACATGGGGACACACTGAGACATTGGGACACTGGGAGAAATGGGGACACAGACACTGGGAGACTAGGGGACTGGGTGACATGGGGACACTGACACTGTGATACATGGGGACACAGACACTGGGTGACTTGCGAGACTGAGAAACTGGGAGACAGGGAGACACTGGGAGCAATCCATCTATACAGCAGAATCAAACTGTGAGTAGTTTGTTGGTGATTTTACAGAATTTTCTCTGATGTCACTCCTTGTGATTTACATCATGTGATGTCACGCATAACTAATTAATTATACAAATGATTAAGGCTGGTATTTTTTTCCAAGAAAGGTGGCAACCTTAACTACTCTTCACATACTCTTGCTTAAAGGAGCACTATAGTGTCAAGAACACAATCATGTATTTCTTACCCTATTATGTTAAAACCACCAACCTGGCCTCCCTAAATATAGTAAAATATAACTTGTATTCAATTCTGCAGCTGCTGGCTCAGAAGTGGTGGTCTGAGCAAATTACAATACTTCCCCATAGGATTGGCTGAGACAGTCAACTAGGCAGATCAGGGGCAGAGCCAGCCCCTCAGCATCTCCTCATAAAGATAAATTGAATCAATGCATCTCTATAAGGAAAGTTCAGTGTCTGCATGTAGAGGCTGGAGACACTGAATGACAGTGCTGCACACTAGGCAGTACTGCCCCAGGAAGCACCTCTAGCAGCCATCAAAGGAGCGGCCAGTGGAGTTATTTTCTCAGAAAATTCAGTGTTTACTGCAAAAAGCCTGAATGGAATGATTCTGCTTACCCGAACAAATACAATAAGCTGTAGTTGTTCTGGTGACTATAGTGTCCCTTTAAGTTTGGAAGCTTAAGAGGGATGTATGGGAACAAAACTTGTGTGCACTGGCTGACATTAAAGTTAGTTTAGGTAATGCAGACGTTGGTCTCTCTAACACTGTGGCATGTCCCCTTTCTTCTACACTCACTACAGACACCTTTTCTCTGTCTCAGACTATATACCAGGAACTTCTGCCTGCTAGTAAGAAGACAAGTGGACCAGCGAGTGCTAGGGGACAGTCCTTAGAAAGAATGGAGTGAGCGCATCATTAGACGCATTTATGTCAAGCTCAAGGTGCAGTCTGCATAGTATGCCCTTAGTTGGACAACCTGCATGATTGGCAGACAGCTTGACATGCATTCATGCCAGGCTGACCTTCCAATTTTTCGGACAAACATGCCCCCTTTTTGGGCATGTTCACCCCTTTTGGCAGGTCTTGTAACGTGATTTGCGCCAGTGGCACACCCTTTTACCCAGCCCATTGACTTCCTGCTTCACTGGACACTGCTGTTAGGGGTTATGCATTTACTTGAAAGATGAAAGCATAAATTAGAGAGAAATTAGCATAGAGTATGTGTTTTCTTATAGCTGCATCCTATGAGTTTCCCTCCAGCACCATCTCCATCAGATACATGACCCTTGGGAGGTATGACTGTTTTAGTGTTTTTGGTCGATAAGATTTCATAATTAGGCTCATCATAATTGTCAGCACCAGGCCCACTGTGCTCTTAATCCGGCCCTGCTATGAGGAGATGCTGATTGGCCAGGGCTGTGTTTGAATCATGCTGGCACTGCCCCTGATCTGCCTCCTTGTCAGTCTCAGCCAATCATATGGGGAAGCACTGTGATTGGATCAGGCTATCACATGTCAGCAGACTGCTTGTTTTTCCTGAGTCTAACAGCATGCAGATTTACAGCTTCTGGCTTGAATAGAGTAAGATTTTTACTATATTTAAGGAGGCATGAATATAGGGTCAGGAATACATGTAGTTGCACTGGTGACTATAATGTCCCTTTAAAAAAAATTATATTTGAAAAAAAAAAAAAAATGAAAATCCAAACCATTGAACCGATCTGAGCAACCGAGCCGGGGCACAGGGAGCCGTCACAATCGGGCTTGAAGGAGACTAACTGATGCTGGACGTCCTCACGCCAAGCTTGAGGACCTCCAGCATCAATGGAATCCCCATAGGAAAGCGTTGAATAATGCTTTCCTGTGAGGAAATCCTAATGCAAGCACGACCATTGCCATGCATGCGCATTAGGTCTCCCCCGCCAACATCTGTCGGCGAGGGAGGAGCATGGGCAGAGCTAAGCCAGTGCCGAGGGACATTGGCGCTGGACCCAGGTAAGTGACAGAAAGGGTCACTAACCCCCTTCTGCACCACAGGGAGAAAGGGATGGGGGGAAGGGGAGGGAAGACTTGACAAAGGGGAAGCTATAATGCCAGGAAAATTAGATTGTTTTCCTGGCACTATAGTTTCCCTTTAAAGAGCTGATATCTGTTTATCATAATAAATGTTGTTGCTCAGCACATTCACTGTCACAGCTGGAAAAAAGAAAAAATCTGAATAATACCATTCCACCTCTGATTATCTCCAAGGAATATCGTCCCAGCAATTGATTTAGTCACCTTACCTAATTTACAGGTTACAGCATACTTGCGGTTTTCTTTCTTGTAGGTCATTGATACAATTTTTTGTCATTTGCATATATCTGAATCTACAGAAGTTTGTATAAGATATGTCATACACCTTTTTTGCATTGGATTTTTATTTTCACTGTATTTTATTCTACTGGTATATATAGTTTTCTATTGTTACTGTGGTATTTATTAATTGGTAAACTTTAAGAAATAACATCACAGTAAGTGTGCCCATTAATAAATACCTTAGTAATAAATACCTTAGTAAATATACCCATTAATAATATATACCACAGTAACTTTGTCTGTTAAGTATCACATTATGTTTACTCCTTAATAAACGAGCATGCTTACTGTGGAATTTGTTCATGGGCAAACATACTGTGGTATTTATTAAATGGAAATCCTACTGAATTTATTACTGGGCACCTAACTTTACATAGTGTTACAAGAACCCTCCAAACTGTTATAGAAGTAACCCCCTTTTGTTAATCTAATACTCTGTTCAGTATTCAGACTCTACAAACCCATTCCATGAACAGTTATATCTACACATTCGTGTATATGAACGACGGACCACCCTGCCCTTGGCGTGTGCCGTCACTTAACCCCGGTCACCTTTGAAAGTACCGAACAACCGACCACCCTACGAGCTGAGCATGCCTCTAATTAACCACCAAAGGAGCTGCGGTCTGCGGTTAACCACAGCCTAATTGACGGTTGCAGGGCATCCTCGTTCGTGTACATTTCCCTGAACTGAAAACTACCGAAAGACTCACGAACGAGGACCACCTACATCCTGGCGTGTGGCCTCAATTAGAATGTTGATTTTGTGGTTAACCACAGGTTAAGTACCCCCTTCCAAGCAGTCTGCGTTCGTTTCCCCAACGGCTGGGACAATCATACTGAGAGCAAAAATGTAGCCGACACTCGCTCCATGAGTTTTAGGTCGAGGTCCCGCTGTCCATTGACCGACCTTAAAATATTGCCACCATCCCGAGTTCGTGATAAAAGCAACAAATGAGACTTTGTATGACAGAAACCGTCTGTTCTGTCCGTGGGATCTGAGCGCAATTTGTATACCGGATGCGCTCAGATCTGAGCTACCGAATGAATAGTCGAACGAGCTGTATTCTCATCAAAATGTTGAAGTTATATATTTTTATGCTGTTTTCTATGACAAAATAAAGCATGGCATTTTGGGCGCTTGGAGATAACTAGATTGTATAACCGTTGGACTCATTATCTCCAAGCTGGGCGGGTACTATTTTGAATGATACAGTGTAATGTGATTGGTCGAATCCTTGTGTTGTACCTGTGTTCCATCAGGTCCAGAGGGGGCTGTCCCTGGACCTGAGGACTTGCATAAATTGCCATGCCTGTGTGCCATTAAAGCCAGTTTGTTTTACCCTCAACTCGCAGCCTCAACTCGTGTTGTAGGGAACCGGGAATCCTAGCTTTACTATAGCTAGTGGGATATTCTACAATTACAGGTTTCTACCGTTTGAAGCACCGTTCGACTCTCTAATTTCGGGAACCAGGACATCCAAGCGATCCAACCTCCTGCTAGACCGGAGGCAATCGTAACACATAGGTTAAATGGGCCAACTGACTGTGGCATGTTCTGTGGGGTGACATCACACTGTTCTGTGTATGCATTTTATGACTCCTATGTTGAGGAGCACTGGCATGTTTATACACATATATATACACATACACACACACACCCCAGAGTTCCTCAACCCTTTCTCCCACACATAAAAGTTACCTCAAAGGAGAGCACTCAGTGGTCTTCTTGTAAACTTCAGTCAATATTTTGACTTTCATCAGTATCCTGATGAAATTGCAAATATGGACTGAAATGTTGATGTTAAGACATAACCCATTTTTGAGCGAAATTTAAGTTCACAAGAATACCACTGAGCACTCTCCTTTGAGGTAACTTATTGCTGTGGGGCTGGAGGTACACCGTGGCAAGAAATATACAAAAGTGACTCATTCACTTTTCTAAAGTCCCTGCAAAAAAGAGCACACTCAATTGTTTTAATTTAAAATAGATTTTCTTTCAATAAATGTGTGTGCGTGTGTGTGTATAAATCATTAAAGAAAAGTTGTAATGAAATGATTAACTTTAATTATAAAAACAAGTGGGAGAAGCACAGCCAGCCCAGGTTCTTAGGAGCAGGCCTGAGAGAATATAGTGCAGAGGAGAATAAACCAAAGTATTTTCGGGGGAAAGATAGGGAAAACCAGCAGAACATTAAGAGAATGTAACAACCTATGAACAGCGTCAGTTGTGTTTACATTGTGGATGATAATAAGGAATAAACATCTGAGTGCATTCTACCCGCAGATATCTATTCATCATCATTATCCCTTCTGGGAAGACCCTACGCACATCGTTCACGACTTAGGCTATCTACATCAGCAATGGTAATGCCCAAATTGTGGGAAGCTTGGGTGCGCATTAGAATGCACTCTTCCTCCCTCATCTCCATAAAGCGCTGCATATTTTGCTCCAAGGAAACCATTGCTGTTGTAAATTGCCTAACGCCCTCATTAAAATGTTTGATATGGAGCATGTTTGATATGCACGAGTTCTCGCTGATTCTCCCTATCCTGTTGTATGGACATCTCCACTAGAGCTTGGCAAGCCTGGATCGTCTCATACAGCGCTGCCAACTGGAGAGGAAATTGTGGCAACAGCATTTCTTCGGCCACTGATGTCACTGAACCAGGATCCACTGCTAAAAGGGTAATGGTGCCCTCCTCTTGCAGTTGGAGAGCACCATCAGAACCATTAGGGGACAACAGAGAAAGAACATTGTTAGCATGTGTCATATGTTGCAATGCTAACTATTATCTGTACAACAATATTATTAAAACTTGTAAATAAGACATATGCAGTCATGCTAATAAATTTATTATGTCTAAGTATATTTATGCGTCTTTGTCCCCCCCAGCCCTTTCTCTGTCTCTATGTGACATGTCAACGCATCTCTTTGCGTCCACCTCCCTTTCCTTCTAATCTCACTACATGTATCATGGCCAAGCGTCCCCAGGTAGGGAATCTCCTTATTCTTCTGCATTACAGGAAGCTTATTTTTGCACTCAGCTTCCTGGCAGGCCTAGTAGAGGGTACAGAAGATCATACACCTGCTGTCCACTCAGCCACAGTACATAAAGTAAACAAAAGGAGAGGAGAGATGTGCGCTCCCCTGCTGGTCACCCGGACATTAAGCCCCCTGACTAGTGCGCCCTACTCAGACGCCTAGTTTGCCTGGCGGTATAGTTAGATGACAAAGCATATTTTACTTATCCTCAGAAGTGGATCCCTGTTCCTGGACACCAGTGGCCTACTGTTGGAGGGAACCTCAGTCGGACGTGGTGAACGCTCGACAATCTGTGGATGGTCTGACACACACACACACACACACACAGAGGAAAGTGAAGCCAGGTGCATCTCTAGGGAGACAGGAGGTGAACCTGCTGCCCTACTCTCAGTGGAGACAGTATCTCCTGCAGTTCCTGATGCCTGGGGGACCTAATGTCCTGCCCCCACCCCTGAGCGGTGGGTTGGGGCCCTAAATTAGAATGAAGGGGGGACCTAATGTCCTCCCCCCTGGCCCCCACCCCTGAGCGGTGGGTGGGGGCCCTAAATACTAATTGGGGGGGACGTAATGTCCTACCCCCTGGCCCCCACCCCTGAGTGGTGGGTGGGGGCCCTAAATACCAATTGGGGGGGACCTAATGTCCTGCCCCCTTCCCCCCACCCCTGAGCGGTGGGGGGAAGGAGGGTTAACACATGAAAACTGATATATGTACATTTTGACTAACAAATTTGAATTTAACAACGTACTGAAGTTTCAGCGCCAGCTGTCCCCTCAATCCCAATAGGGCTGTCTTTTCCCAGGAACTGCAGGAGCTCCTCTTCATAGGGCAGCAGGAGCGGTTCTTGTTGTGAACCGCCTCCTGACTTCTTGGACGCGGCTGCTGCCTTATTCACCTTCCTCTTCACCATCTGCCTGATGTCGTAGTAACTGGAACAACGTGTAATTGATGAATAACTTTAATATGAGAGAGAGATGTTTACTGACATGTTTAAACACAAAGACCGAGGGGCAAAGGCATGCCATGTATGGCGAGGTATGCTCAAGCCAGTATGCTTATTCATGTATGTAAGATCCATTCCCTCTCTTCCCAAATGGAGGACTGGTATTGAATCGAGGCACAGTAAATGTGGGTGAATAGCCTGACAAGTCTTTTATGGATGAACCATGACATAATGTGAACCAGAATTAGGGAGGCAAGAAATTGTACTGTAGGGATACTTTTGAGAAAATGGATGAAATTTATAAAGAAAAGTCAGTTGAAAAATTATATAATTAAGGTGGTCCCTGTTACCATATTTGAACATTTGTTTACTGACCTGTTCCGGAGGGGGGGGAGGGGGAATTTAAGAGTATTGCTCAATTAAATCATGAATTTAGTATTCCAATGACCCAATATTTTAAAGTAGGCATGTGCATGGGGAAAATTTTCGGTTCGGTTCGGCATTTTGAAATTTGGGACTTCTGCAATTCGGGACTTCGGTTCGGTTCAGCACTTCGACACTTCGGAACGTCGGCACTTCAGAACTTTGGCAACTTCGACACTTAAGCATTTCAGGACTTCTCTTGCAGCCGCTTAGTAGATAACTCCCTAATTCCAACGGTATTAGGGAGTTATTTACCAAAAGGCTGAAAGACCTAAATTTGTCTTTCAGCCAAATTTACTAATACTAAGTAAAAATTACTTAGTATTAGTAAATTTTGCCCCTACTCACTATACCGCGAGTAGGGGCATGTCTATTAAACCTGTGACTGCTCACTGTTAAAAAAAAAAAAAAAAGCGGCGCACTTAAAGAAACAAAACAAAAAACAAGCGCAAAAATAATAATCCATCTTCACCCATGGAAGACTCCGTGCAGACTGAGCTCTGTAATTAGGCCCAGAGCACTCTGATTGGTGGGTTTAAGCCATCCAATCAGAGTGCTCTGACAGGTTGAAGAGACTGACAGGTAAGTCTCTACATTTACCTCTCACAGCACTCTGATTGGTTGGCTTGAAATCCACCAGTCAGAGTGCTCTGTGTCATTTTACACAGCGTGGGAAAGTTCTTTGGAATTTTCCCACGCTGTGTAATTTGACTCATAACTCTCTGATTAGTTACTTTCAAGCCACCAATAAAAAAAATTAACCTCCCCCAGGTGACTAGTCACCCCCCTCCCCAAAAAAATTACTACCTACTCTGCTCACCCTAAAAATAAAAAAAAAACAAATACCTAAAAAAAACAAAAAAAAAAAACTTACCATTTGATGTTTTCTTTCTTCTAAAATCTTCTTTTTTCAGCCCCAAAAAAGGCCAAATAAAAAGCCATAATAACCGACGCACTTTAAAAAAAAAACATTTTTTAAAAACGATGCGCAAAAAAAAAAAATATCCATCTTCACCCGGCGAGGGCTCAGCGCAGACTGAGCTCTGTAGAGCGGGGGAAGGCATATAAAGCTTTGCCCTGCCCTGCCCTGCCCTGCCCTGTCATTAGGCTCAGAGCACTCTGATTGGTGGGTTTAAGCCATCCAATCACAGTGTTCTGACAGGTAAATGAAGAGACTGACAGGTAAGTCTCTACATTTACCTGTCACAGCACTCTGATTGGTTGGTTTGAAATCCACCAATCAGAGTGCTCTGTGTCATTTTACACAGCGTGGGAAAGTTCTTTGGAATTTTCCCACGCTGTGTAATTTGAGTCATAACTCTCTGATTGGTGGATTACCAATCAGAGAGGTATGAGTCAAATTACACAGCTTTTTTTAAGTGCGTTGCTTATTATGGCTTTTTATTTGGCCTTTTTTGGGGCTGAAAAAGATTTTAGAAGAAAGAAAACATCAAATGCTAAGTTTTATTTTATTTTGTACTTAGTTAAACGGTCCCCCCTCATTATTTTTAAGGTGAGGGGTGTCGGTAGGGGTTTGGGGACCACTAGTCACCCGGGGGAGGGGGAGTTATTTTTTTTATTTAGGGCCTCCACCCATCACTCAAGGGTGGGGGCCAGGGGGGAGGACATTAGGTCCCCCCCTAACTAGCATTTTAGGGCCCCGACCCACCGCTCAGGGGTGGGGGCGAGGGGGGAGGACATTAGGTCCCCCCTTCATTCTAATTTAGGGCCCCAACCCACCGCTCAGGGGTGGGGGCAGGACATTAGGTCCCCCCAATTGGTATTTAGGGCCCCCCCCACCACTCAGGGGTGGGGGCCAGGGGGAGTACATTAGGTTCCCCCCTTATTCTGATTTAGGGCCCCCACCAGCTCAGGGGTGGGGTTTAGGGGGGAGGACAATAGGTCCCCCCCATTACTTTACTTTAGGACCCCCACCCGCCGCTCATGGGTGGGGGCCGGGGGGAGGACAATAGGTCCCCCCTTATTTTACTTTAGGGCCCCCACCCGCCATTGAGGGGTGGGGGATGGGGGGGGCAATAGGTCCCCCCTGCAGGTTAGGAGGGAGGACGTTTTTTTGTTTGTTTTTTACAGTGAGCAGCCACAGGCTGCTCACTGTTTAATGGACATGGGGGCATAATTTACTAATACTAAGTAATCTTTACTTAGTATTAGTAAATGTGGCTGAAAGACCAATTTAGGTCTTTCAGCCTTTTAGTAGATAGCTCCCTAATACCGTGGGAATTAGGGAGTTATCTACTTATTCATTTCTGTCATTACATTGACAGGCTAAGTAACTTACATTTTATATGAATGTATGTTACTTGATTGTTGTAAGTGTTGCAAATGCTTACAGCTGAATCCTGGCTATGTTTGTATACTTTTTATTTAAAATTGTATACAGTGTAACATTCTTCATTCTTCCACTGGGTAAGTATATTAGTTCTTAGGCAATACTGTGCTTCGGAACTTCGGTAATTTCGGAACTTCGGGACCTCGGTAATTCGGCACTTCGGGACCTCGGTAATTCGGCTATTCGGACATTCGGAAGTACCCGAATGTCCGAATTTCGTCCGAATTCATATTCGGCCCAAAACGAATTGCACATGTCTAATAACAGGTATCGAGGTTGGGTGTTGGTTAATTAGTCAGAGT